>VYZW01032508.1:4394-54796 GCA_013401315.1 Balaeniceps rex | reverse complement strand
TTTGACTGTATGAATCCACACTTGTGCCATATATATAAATTAGTACTAAAACTTCATTAGACACCATCCCTAGAAATTATTTGAGAGGTGTATCCCAAGGTCATGCAGACATTGACCAGAAGATCTTGCTAGATCAGATGCTGAGAGCTGTCTCCCATGACAGTCCTGGATACTAAGCCACTGTTAAATGTCTGTCTTGTCACAGATTTATTCTGTATGTGCTTGAAACTGAACCATGTCACATATTTGGCAGGAAATGTAATCCCTCCACAAAGAGGATTTGATCCTTGGTGTGATCCTGCAGTTCTCAGGCAAGAATAGCTCTCGGTAAAGCCAGTGCGAGGTCTGCCTGTGTATTTCTGTTTTGAGTAAGGGACAAGCCCCAAACATGGGGTTATGAGAGCACAAGCTCCTGTCCCCAATAATCCACATGGCCCAGATGGCATGAGAAGAGATGGGCTACAGATACAAACTGCACAGTGCACAAACATGATACCTATGTCTGAATTCGTACAGAGAAACTGGATTACTTTTAAAATTGTTTTCCAAAGCCTCAAGTGGCATGTGATGCAAACAGCAGCACAAGACCCACTATGAAAGACAGCAAGACGTGGCTCCTGGTTTGAAAAGCACCAGACAAAATCACTGAATGACTGACAGCTTAGGGATCCTCCCCTAGAGCCAACAGCTCCAGAATTCCTCCATCAAATCAACTCCCAGTTTTGAGACTGTCTTTGACTTTCCCTGCTCAGACCATCGTCTCAGTCCTCCTCCCACTCCTAACAGCCATGCCATGCCTTTCTGTCCTTCCTCTCTGACTGTATCACCTAGATTATAGCTAGTCCCATCTCTCTGCCATTCCTCGTGCTCTGGTGGTACTCCTCACATGTGATGCCCACTGCTGAAGGGTATGCATTTGGGATACGCTGCTCCCTTTGCCTTAAAAACCCGAGGTGTGAGTCTCAGCAACTGCTGAAAGTCTTTCCCAGAAAAAGGGGAAGAGAGGGAGAGCGAATCTGTGGTTATCTTCTGGTATGATTGCTCTCAATCTCTTCTAAAATAATGGAATAAATATTATGAGCGTAAAAATCATCTGGAACAACAGGGGAACCATGACCAATAAATAGTTTGTATTTTCAAAGAACAGATCATGCCAGACAAATGTAATTGCTTCTTCACCATTTTCTGGGTTAGCGTACAGAAGGAACAGAGTGGCTGCAATATATCTGGGCTGTAGTATAGCATTTGATACAGTGGCTCAGAAAATCTTATTAGAAAAATAATTTATAATGTCTTGGATAAGAGTGCTGTCATGTGGATTGAAAACTGGCTGAAGGAATGTAAACAAAGGATAATGAGTCATGACAAACGGCACTGCACTGAGCTGTGAAGAGGTATCCAGTTGGGTTGCCACAGGAGTTGGTGTTAAGCCCAGTTTTATTTTACATATTTATTAATGCTCTGGAAAAAGAGATGAACAGCCTGAGAATTAAATTCACAGATGATACTAAATTACTAGATGTTGTTAACACCAATCAGGACAGAGATATTATATAGAGGGAAAGCAGAGAGGATGGGAATGGGAAGAGCCAGTGACCAGATTTACCTATACAAATATGTGGGGGAGGGTTTTATGTCCCAACTGATAAAAATGGGAATCCACTGCCAGACAGGCCAAAAGCAGCTTACATCTGGTCTGTCAAAAGCTGGAGCAGAGCAATAACAACAAAACAGCTAGGAGATAATTATTAATTATAACATTTCCCCAAAAGATCCCAGAAAAGGCTTCACTCTGATTTTCTAGTCTCAATAAGTTTCAGTGTTTGGGATTTTCTAAGATTTTGTCTGGTTGCATGCTGTAAGGTAGCGTATAGCAATGTAATACAGAGTCATCTGTCTTCACATCACTATATTATGTTGCTTTTCTGAGGAGAAATCAGTGGTAAAAATCTCCCCATTCTCCTTGTATACCTTGTTTACCTACACTATTAACATGAAGAGAACAGAAGTAGTAAAAATTGACACAGAGGTAATAACCTCTTTAAGGAATTTCACTCTACACAAGAAACTCAACCCCCCAAATTGAATCTGCTTAGAGATGTTAAAGCAAAAATAAATTCTCTAGCTATTTGCAGAAGCTGTCTAATAGATCCCACATTACAGAATGAAAAAAATATTTTTTTCAAGCACTATGCTCTGCGCTATCGAAAAACCTGTGAAAGTATTCCATTGTCCTAATCTATTTTAGTGAAACTATATGCAGACTGCTTAACTACAGTATGTTTTTATTTATTTATTATCCATTTATAGAGCACATTTGTGTGACGAACTGGATATGGATCTAAATTTTGTGAGTTAAGTTTTTGTACCTTTTATATAGATTAAAGGAATTCAGGTGGTTTCAATGCCTTTTAAATGTACATAGACAGTATGGTCTATATACGTGTGTATATTTATAAAGAGTCTTTCCTTACTACTTTATAGCCCAAGGAGTAGAAAAATCTAAATAGACTACTGTAGGTCTAATGAGACTCTTCAGTTCAAATAAAATTTTGCCTCTTAAGATAACTTTATATTACTCAAAATGAAGCCAAGCAAAATAGATAGGAACTTCTCACATAAAAATGTTTCTGAATACTTGCAGCAAAAAAAAACCATTCCACAAGACCTGCAGCTGTTGAGACCTGGCTTCCTACCATTTTATGTCTTGAGTTTGCTTGACTTTGGTGGCTAGGGAAATGCTAGCTCAAGGTCAATTTTTTTTCATGGCTCAATACAAATTAAAATTACCCTTCCATGTGGATTCTTCAGTATATGTGAGTTTACAGTGTAACTTTTCACATCAGGTTATTTACACAAAACTTTCAACTTTTTAAAAACCTTTTTTTTTTAAACTTTAGTGAAAGACAACTGAGTTCAAAAGGTACTGAGGATGATCGCACTTCAATGTCATTCCCACAGAAAACCTTAATACATCAGTTAAGATAAAGCCACCCATTAAATATTTCATTATTCTCTACTTTCCTTCCTGGCTGGTAAAGATTGATATGGAAAAATCAACCTGAGGGTGTAAGTAATTCACAAGGAGGTGCCTTCAGCTTGCTTCAAGTTATGACAGAAGACAACTTCAGCAAAGGAGTGAAAACCATGTCTGGCTCCAAGTACAAATCCTGAATGCTTGAGGATCTGATTTCAGACACTTAGCATGGCACAGAGCAGAGTCCATCAATGACTGCCGTGAGAGATGAAATGAATCAGCCTTTTGAAATATCTGTCACTGCCAGTGGCCACTATTTTTTCGTATGAGTATCCCCAAAGAGACTACTAAGGGAGTAAGGTTAAAAATTTCCAGGAGTTTAGTTGTAGCAGTATCCAAGTAAATATAAATTTTTGTTTTGTACAATGCTATTACTTGCATGACATAAAACAGTAGTGTGTGGATGTTTTATTTTTTAAGGGAATGTTACATCTCATAAAATTCTTAGGACTAGCAAGGAAAAAATTCCTGGGTCAGAATCTCATTTGATGAAAACCGGTGTAGTTAGTTTGAATTTAGAGAATGTCTTTCAAAGATGATGAAAAGTCATTTTAATGGGTACTATTATATTACAATTTTCTCTTTTGTTTCAAGAATTGAACTTTTCTGTGGAATATTTGCAGGGACTTTTCCTTCCACCAAAATTTGTACAGAAGTTAAACCCAAATTTGCCTACAAAAGTTATGTTGAGCTTGTTTCTGGCAGTGATCCGGCAGCATCTTTGTATCTGCACAGCACTGTGATTATCTCACAAATTCACAATACTTTAATTCTGAACCACACTATTTTCCATAGAGGCAATATCCTCAGTGCTAGTCTGAATGCTCTGAATGTTAAGTATCTGGCTCTGGCTGGATTCTCTACATTTTCTGTCCGTGAACACGTAGCACATGGCCCTTGATTACTACTTTTAAATTGATCTGTGTCTGCTATGAAAATATATTGCTTCATAAAAGTCTTTCAGAGCATCAGCTTCCAAATTAATGATTTTTCTCTCAAGCTCTGACTCTGAGAGCTTACAGTACAGAATCGTGCAGTCCAGCTACTGCAGTCCATCCATGAAGTCCATCCATCTGCAATTCAGATCCAAATTCTTTCAGTGCTGTTGGCTCATCTCTAGGTAAAGAGCAGCTGTTGTCCTGTTAAAGCGACTGTAAATAATTCTAACTTCAAGCTTGAGGAGTGAAATTCACCCTGCTTCACTGGGGACCACTTAATCCCCAGGATGTTCCTGGGTTTGATCTTCAGCTGTTGGGAGCTGCATAACTCTGCTGTAAGTGGCAGAGCTGTGCTGCTTTACACCAGGTGAAGGAAGATCTGGCCCTGGCAGAGTCAGTGCACAGAAGCTCAGTGCTGCATGCTAGCTCTGCAGCCAACAGGGCAGCATGCCCTTGCTGGGTACAGAGGCATGTGGGGTCATTAAGCTGAGCCAGAAGCCCTGACTTGTTATGCTAATTGCACAGGGCAATATGCTCCAGGTGAGGAGGTGAAAAAGGCTAGTGTTTCTTTCTTGTGCTGGGACCATCTCTCATTTTTCATCCCCAATGAGCCTGTTATTGTGCTTTTTTGGGGGTTACATGCGTTCTGGAACACAAACAGTACCACGCCAGAGAAAGACTTGTTTGCAGCAGAGATTCAATAAAGGGTCTAAAGGAAGAATTTTGCAATGAAAAGAGATGGGCCCTAACCAAGAAGGAAGGTACTTGTTGTTAAAGCAACTATATCAGAATAGCAGATGAATCATGATGTGATAGCACTATTTGAAAGGATGTTTTGAATGGAGCTGTCAGCAAGTGCTTTAATAGCAAGTCTTCAATTTCTGCTTTATGGGGTTTTTAACCACCAAGAAGAAAACATAAGTAACAAGGAGGGATTTAGGAATTGTTTAGTGTTTGGCTGTTCAAAGAAAGAAAAAGAGCCCTCCACATGCATTGCAGCTAATGAAAATTGCCATTATGGTTTTTTTCCCTCCATTTGCGGGTGTTAAACACTGTAATAATGCAAAGTCCTTATGATTTTCTAAATCTTCTCAATAAGGAGGATATTATCTACTTATTTAATTACCGAATATCTGACGGCAAGGAGCTGCTACCACCAGCAGCTCCAGCTCATTCACATAGTTCCCCTCCCTAATTAAAGGGTCTTTGCAGTTAAAAATAAAGTAATAAATCAATCAAAAGCCCAAACTGCCAACAGATGATAAGAAAAAAAAAAAAAGCACTTCAGGGACAGATTTTCAATTGCTCAGCACCCACAACAGGGATTATTCTTTTGAAACAACTCAGTCCTCCTTTAGGCACCTAGGATAGAGCCAGACAGTTCAAAAGTGCTCAACAAATATTTCTTTGGAAAATCCACCCCTAACTGTGGCTTTGTGTCCTACAGCCATTGTGGCTTGCAAGAGTCAATCGCAAGTCACCTCCCTGTTGGAGCAAAGTCATCAGCATCACCCCTTCTGCAGGAAGCTATAATAAAATACATTATTGTAGTCATCCGTGTTCTTGCCATTGCTTACTGCAACAAGAACAGAGGCAGCAGGTATATCAAGAGACTATTTTTACCATGCTGCCAGAGAAAGCAGCAATAGCCCTGCACTTGGATTTCTGTTGCAGCACTCAAGACCAGATGTCCATATTGCAGCACAGACCCCTTATTAGTTTGAACATCAAGCTCAAACTTCAATGCTGCTGTCTCCATGTCATTCCTTGAGGGTAACGTGCCATTGTCAGGTTAAAAGTTTTTCGAATGTTCATCAGTCTAAGGCCAAAACTTGAGTAATAATTCAAGAGCACTTTACAGCTAATAAAAGCTGCAATAGCTTTCTCTGAGAGCAGAGAATACAGCCCAGAGGCCTTTTAGCACATACCTCCCCTCCAACAAGAAGCATTTGGTGGTATTAGCATGCTACCTGTTTATTCAAGAGGATGTACAAAAAGTTCAGTTAACAGTTCTTTTCTTTGCAGCCCACAGCTGTGTAAATATTATCCCAGCCTCTCCTTTGACATCCGTCTAAGCCTGAGACCTCATGTACAAAATGATACAAACGGAGTTCAACACTTCTGTAGCCCACCACTGTATCCCAACACATCCAGGACTGAATATGTAGCTTCCCCTGTGAGAGCAGTGATGCTGTATGATGCACCCCTGAAGCGACCCCCTTTTCTAAAGACAGCTTTACTAGGAATTTCCTAGATTTTAACCACGGAGCCAAGCATGCTGAAAACTTTGTGGAATCAACGCACCAAGATCTGCATGACAACCCTGAAAAAGCAGCCAAATCGCAGCTCTACATCGTTTACAACTGCTACCCCACATAGTTTCTATTTTGATTGGCCCAGATGAAAAGCTCTGCTAAGATTTAGAAACTTCTCCCCATCTCTGCTTTCAAGTCAATACACTTTTGAAGGCTATTTGCCTTTCCCATTTTCTCTGTGGTAGTTAAGGAGATTAAATTCTTTCTGTATGCACCAGATATCCCTTACACAATAGAACAGAAATGTTGATATTTTTATATTGCACAGCGGGTCATATTTATGAATTGATGCATGCTTCATCATAGCTCTAAATAATGAAACGTTTTGGATAGGTACAAAGGACCCAAACCTGTTCGCCTGAGTACCTCCAGCTTCCACAGATCTCCCTACTGAACTTCTTACAGACTGATTTTGTAAAGGTAGAGCTTCCTCAGGATCAGTGTTACCCACCAAAATGATTTATTCAAGACAAAAAGTAAGGCAAAGCCTCCATTGTGGTATGATTTTCCACCTGCTCCTTTCCCATCACCGCAAAGAAAGGCTCAGATCATCTATTTAGGCCTGCAGAGCTTAGCTGAACTTCTCTTTCAGTTCATGCCAACATCCTGAAGAATTTCTCTGGCAATTTTTTAGGGCCTCTGATGTTACAGAGATCAGTGATGAAGACCTTGATGTGGTGCAGAGATCACTGCTGCAATAACTCCCCGCCTCCCATCACACTCCTGATGCAAGCTGTGAGCCAGGGCTGTGCTGCCCTCAGCCCATTTGAACTTTGGGGATACCCAAAAACCATCACAACATTAGGAGGGCAGTGAGGATCATCGGACTCTCTCCTAACCTGGGACAGAGTATGAAAAGATAGTGCAATGGTCATGGGAATGGACCTGCAGTCCCTCTGCATGGAATTGGCAGGAGAGAAGCAGTGGTCTCTTGGTGTAGGACAAATTCACCTTTTCTCTTAGTCTTCCTTTGATAAGTTTCTGGGAATGAGAACTGCAATACCTCAGCCTAATTTCACATTCTTTAAAAATGAGATCCAGACACTTTGCCACAAATAAATATTAAAAATATAAACATGCAAGTCACCATCTATGCTTATGTTTTCCCTCAATGTAACTTATGTAGATTGCTGCCTATGTGCGTAGCTTTCATTACAAATAAAACATAAAAGCCAGTGCATATCCTGAGGAGCTGTTTTTCTTTATTGCAACACCATTACATGAGGCCTACTAACATAAACAAAGATTGGACTCGGCTGTTTTTGTACAAATAATCATTTATCGTCAAGGCTTTTCAGGAGCTTTCATTTTCCTTTTTGAAAAACATGATCCTGTGCCAACCTAACAAATATGTAACATTAAGTAACAAGCAAAATAATGGGACACCCTGCCACACTAGTTTATAGACAACTTTAGACTGTCGCAGTTGTACAAGTCTAAGCTAAGACAGAAACCCAGTTAAATAAAACAAACATATTAAATCAAAAACCCACCAGTGGAGTCCCTTATAGAATCATAGAATCTTAAAATGCTTTGGGTTGGAAGGGACCTTTAGAGGTCATCCAGTCCAACCCCCCTGCAGTGAGCAGGGACATCTTCAACCAGATCAGGTTGCTCAGAGCCCCGTCCAACCTGACCTTGAATGTTTCCAGGGACGGGGCCTCCACTACCTCTCTGGGCAACCCCTTCCAGTGCTTCACCACCCTCACTGTAAAAAATTTCTTCCTTATATCTAGCCTAAATCTCCACTCCTTTAGTTTAAAACCATTACCCCTTGTCCTGTCACCACAGGCCTTGCTAAAAAGCCTGTCCCCATCTTTCCTCTAGGCCCCCTTTAAGCACTGAAAGGCCGCACTAAGGTCTCCCCGCAGCCTTCTCTTCTCCAGGCTGAACAGCCCCAACTCTCTCAGCCTGTGCTCGTAGGAGAGGTGCTCCAGCCCTCGGATCATTTTTGTGGCCCTCTTCTGGACCCGCTCCAACAGCTCCATGTCCTTCTTGTGCTGAGGGCTCCAGAGCTGGACGCAGTACTCCAGGTAGGGTCTCACCAGAGCATAGAGGGGCAGAATCCCCTCCCTCGACCTGCTGGCCACGCTTCTTTTGATGCAGCCCAGGATAGGGTTGGCCTTCTGGGCTGCAAGCGCACATTGCTGGCTCATGTCCAGCTTTTCACTCACCAGTACCCCCAAGTCCTTCTCTGCAGGGCTGCTCTCAATCCCCTCATCTCCCAGCCTGTATTGATATTGGGGGTTGCCCTGACCCAGGTGCAGGACCTTGCACTTGGCTTTGTTGAACCTCATGAGGTTCACATGAAGCTATGCCCTTGGGGCATAGCTGCTGCTCCTAAACGCTACAACTGGCCTTTCAAGTGGGAGGATGCTCAGAAATAACAGTCTAAGGGCAGAGCAGCACGTGGGCTGGAAGAGCGCGCAGGAGAGCACAACCCGAGAGCCTTTTCCCTGTGTCATCTCCTGGCACAGCGGCAGAGAGCACAGGACAGAGCCATCTCAGCCCTAAATGCGCAGCCACGCTTGTGGTGGGCAGATCAAAGCAGAAGCCCCCACGCCTCTGCTGTGCAGACCTGTCTGCTTGCTCCGTCTGCTGCGCGGCAGCAGCAGGTGAAGCTCCGGCCCCTGGTGCTCATTGAGCGTTAATTCCACCAGAAGCCTCCATTTTGAAGTTATCGTGAATCTCTTAAACGTCGCCCGAAGTAATCGCACAACAACCTATCCATTAGACAATGAACAGAGATTATTCAGCTTCCTTGTACCGCAGCGAAACAGCGGCTTCCTTCCTGCCAGTGATTGTGGTTGTGATTAACGGCGCAGTTCAAGGTGAAAGAAGAATGCGGTTCCAGGCATATATGGCTTCCTTTAACCTCAGCAAAACACAGTGCCAGATATTTCAATTAGTGTGTACCAAGGTCACAAAATCAATTTCTTATCGCCGAAAAACACACATACTGTAAATTTCATTTTCAAGCCATAATCTCTAAATTAAATCTGTGTACCTAAAAAATATACAGTGTAAAATTGCAGTCCTTCAGCCCCCTCCTCCTCCTGCAGCCGAGCAGCATTTTCACAAACATCACCTGGCTTTGTGCTCTATATTTAGAGCACAATATTTGGTTAGATTCTAATCTTCTTGGAGAACATCATTATCTCTTTCTTTGGCAAATAGAGGCCCAAAGTGTCAATTACCTTCTTAAACTCTTTCATACACACAGGGCTGAGCAGGGTTTGATATTCTGTCTGCCAACAGCTCAGTCGGCAATTTTTCACAGTCACACACAGAAAAATTGTGCACCAGCAAATCATCCTAGATAAATTACACATTTCAAATGAGGTTACAGACAACTTCACCACTCCTGACCAGTTTATTCTGGAAGAGGAAAACAAACAAAAAAAAGGCAAAAACAATCCTAAAGAAAACACTTTTCTACTATTGAACTCTACGAGTTATTGAACAGAGCCAAAGTAAAATCAGTATGCCAGACTGGTGGAATATTATATGGAAATCAATGCAGCTGCACAGAAATGACGTTATCGTCTCTTATGTGTGTAATTCCTTATGATACTTTCCTTGTTACGCGGGTAGCTCTAACCTGATAGCCCCAAAGGCGGCTGCAGAATCTGATGGCTGTAACAGGCTCTACCATGTGCAGACCTAGGTACGGAAGATGTCTCAAGGAAGTGGAATTTATGGAAGGAATTTCTTTCCAATAAATCCCATCCTTCCCTTAGCAAAAGCTAATTTCAACTACAGAACCACAGAACGAGTAAAACTGACAATTTTGAGATTGCTTTAAATTTTTTTCATAGAAAAGGTTGCTTTTTATTCACATATCTACTTATAGAATCATAGAATCATAGAATGCTTTGGGTTGGAAGGGACCTTTAGAGGTCATCTAGCCCAACCCCCCTGCAGTGAGCAGGGACATCTTTACCCAGATCAGGTTGCTCAGAGCCCCGTCCAACCTGACCTTGAATGTTTCCAGGGATGGGACCTCCACTACTTCTCTGGGCAACCTGTGCCAGTGCTTCACCACCCTCATTGTAAAAAATTTCTTCCTTCTATCTAGCCTAAATCTCCCCTCCTTTAGTTTAAAACCATTACACCTTGTCCTGTCACCACAGGCCTTGCTAAAAGGATACATAGGTCTCTGTGTGCACATTTGTGTACCTTTAATATACATGTATGAGTATACATGTTCTGGAAATATCTTCCATGCTTTTACTTCAAACCAGCAAGTGAGAAGAATGTGTTGTTACTGTTGGACCTTCTGGGACCACTGCAGATGCTAGAGGTACAGGAAGTGAATCACGTCTCTGGCAGACACAAAATAAGCAGACTCCGAGATAATAAGTTTAAAGCTCCTTAAATGAATTTTCCCACATCCTCTAAACATTTAACATATTGATTGATTCTGAGGACCATAAAGCAGGATGAAAAGAGTATTTTCTCAAGAAAGGAAATTAGCATTATTTGGCAAGGGTTAAAACACATTTTGAATTAAACAAATAAGAAACCATCCATGTGCAGCTGATCAGCTTGAAAGTTTGGGTACATTCTTGAGAGAGACAACTAACTCTTTTCTACCACATCATCTACACACATTTTCAAAACTCCTTTTAGATGCAAACATGACTAATTTGAAAGAGAGACTGGATATGATTAAAGATGTAACAAGAAAAAGTTTTGTTTCTTCCTGGCCAATTCAAAAATGCATTACTGTATTTTAGTCTTGCCCAAAGAACTGTTTCAAGAAAATGTAAACAAAACACATAGAAAAAAAGATAGAGATGCCTTTTTTTCCACCCCCCCTCAAATTTTGAATGTTATGAGTCTATCACAGGCTCGGTCCAAGGCTTATTCAAATGAGGGTCAATCTTACAAATTATTATAGTGAGCTGCATCTCTGGCCCAGGCAAACTGTGTTTTCTGGCAGTAGGAAGGAGAGCTAACCCTCTGAAGATTTCTCTCTATCTCATTCAAGTGAGAAACTGTGAGGGATTTTTTTATATGAGTGAGAAAACTGGATTTGGCACTTTGAATGCATAAAATGCTTCGAGTCAAAATTTTATGGACTCAGCCATTTACAGAGGCAAGACAATTGGAGTAAGACAGCCTCCACTGTGTCTTATTCAGCAGGATCGTATTGTTACTTCAAACATATTGCACTGCTTTCTATCTGACTAATGTTCTCATGCATCACCAGGCACTGTCGTAACACACTCTCCCCTTTCAAATTCCCGATCTACACTTAAACGCTTCATCTGAAATATACTTTCAATAGTAGCTAGTTACAATAAGTAATTTCAGTTATAAAAAGTAAAGTCAACTCTACAAAAACACTGGTTTGCCTAACAATGTTAGCCAAGGGTATGGCTATTTTCAGGCACATAAACATAGCTCCGTCCTTTGTGACTGGAAGGCAACCATGCAACAGCTGGTTAGTCCCCAGCAGTCTACGTACATCACAGCCATCAAACCCTTCCCAAATTCACAGAAAAGCGTAACATCTTGCACATGAAAAGGCAAAAGCCATACATAAAGCTGTAGGTCCCCAAATGGCCAGGAACCTGCTATGGTAACCTGTACATTAACACCCATGCTTTCCCAGCAAGTGGACCATCATGCACCAGAATATCAAATCCTCCCAGCTATTTTGTCCAAGCTTTTCAATTCCATGATCCGCCTACAGGTTTAATCTGAATGTGTGATCAAGATACCTTGGCTGGGTAACACCGCATAGCTTAGCAGTCCACCTCTGCACTTCAGGAAAAGGTGAAAAACGTTCAGCTACATTATAACCGATGAAGACATGGAAGGGAAGAAAGCTTTCTGTCCCCTGGAGAGGAACCCTGAAGGCAGGGGCTTAATTAAGTATAATACCTACATATGCAACAAACAGGATGGTGCCTCCTAACACTTCCTGGGATCACCAAAAAGCCAGACTCCTAAGCCTGCAGGAGGAATTCTGAATTCGAAGATGACTTCTGCCCTATCACACAGCCCACGCTCTGGTTTTTCCACACTCCACCCTGAAACTGTGTAAAAGATCCAGCAGAATTTGGAGGCAAAGCAGCAGAGATTGAGAGACACAGGAGGAGGGGTGAAAAAGAAAAAGGGTAAGGAAGAGTGAGAGACGAGCCCAGAGGCTATGAGAAGTGTGTCAAAAGGGCTGGAAATCAGTGGTCTGCTTTGGCCTCCTGCGTAGCACATCCCAAATTTTCCAAGCTGTCACCCACTGTGTTTAGCCCTGTTATTTGTGTTTGGCTAAGGCATATCTTTCTCCTGCTGTGCTATGCTAGAGCAGCTGTAATTTGCCTTTTTATAGCTTGTGGTAACTGATAGCAGTGAAATGAATTTAGGAAGTGTGTGGATTGGATCTTCCATATCAGTTATTTCAGACTATTTGGTAAACACAGAAGTGACATCCAGTGATGTATGCCTGCTGGTAACAAAAAAAAAAATTCTTCTCTGGTGAACCAGCATTTGGATTAGATTGCTTTCTATTGACGGACACTTCTGGGTAGAATGAAATGATTATACACAGTGGTTTTACAAGGTCATTTTAATTTGAAAGGTAAAAATTCCCTCAAAACTATACACCAATTGGGTGCTGCAGAATGGCAATGGTGACACCAGTGAATCAAAACAAATTCAGTGACTGCAATAAAAGTTAATGGCAGGACACAGCGACATCACCTTAGAGCAAGGAGCTGGTGTCTCACAGGGAAGCTCCTTTTTACGGCTGGCAAAAGCCAGAGAGTTGGTCGTATGACCCTCAGTAAAACAAGAAAATATGTTTGCGTTCAGATATTGAGTAGGCTTTCAATTTGATTCAGCTGAGTTTACACAAATTGCCCTGTGTTCTACCAGGGATTCTGTATTTTGATATAAAACACCACTTTGCACTGATGTATTTTTTGCCTCTGGAAAATGATAAATCCTCCTGCATTGCACTTCAGAAAGAGTCAGTGCTTTGCTTCAGTACAACGTTTCCCTGATAGCCTAAGTCCCCGCTCACTATTTCTGGAAGAGCTGTAACTATTTCACAAGTAAGACTGATTAGCGAGCAAATGACAATGCTAACACCCCTCCCTCTAGCTTGCAGAGATGCAGGGACCTCTACTTGCCTGCTCTTGCTTCTGGGTTTCCTTCCCACNAATGGTGACACCAGTGAATCAAAACAAATTCAGTGACTGCAATAAAAGTTAATGGCAGGACACAGCGACATCACCTTAGAGCAAGGAGCTGGTGTCTCACAGGGAAGCTCCTTTTTACGGCTGGCAAAAGCCAGAGAGTTGGTCGTATGACCCTCAGTAAAACAAGAAAATATGTTTGCGTTCAGATATTGAGTAGGCTTTCAATTTGATTCAGCTGAGTTTACACAAATTGCCCTGTGTTCTACCAGGGATTCTGTATTTTGATATAAAACACCACTTTGCACTGATGTATTTTTTGCCTCTGGAAAATGATAAATCCTCCTGCATTGCACTTCAGAAAGAGTCAGTGCTTTGCTTCAGTACAACGTTTCCCTGATAGCCTAAGTCCCCGCTCACTATTTCTGGAAGAGCTGTAACTATTTCACAAGTAAGACTGATTAGTTTTGCAATATAATTTGCAAGTGACATTTACAAGGGAATATTGTGCGGGGATATCTGGGAGGGATATTGTTTTCAGACTTTTCCTGCTTGCTTGCCTACCCTCCTGGAACAAACAGCACTGCTTCATTTTCCTTCCGTATTTTACAAAGTTAAAGTAAACACTGTGATCACACTGTTTACTTTAATTTCCTGCAGTGTGCCAGCAAAGCAGCAAATTGGCAGTCAGCAATCAAGAAGCAGCCAGTATTGAAACAGCAGAGCTGCTTAGGAAAGCATCAGTGATGCCAACTCATTTTTCCCTCTGTTTTAAAAATAAAATATTGGCTTCTATGAAGTTTTACTTCCACCCCAATCTTCTCTAAAAGATATGAAATTTTGTTTGTTTCCTTTAATTTTCTTTTGGAAGAAAGCTGCGATTATGAGCAACACCTAATTTATATGGCTGACTTTTTATATAAAGAAACGGATTTACAGAAGTGGCAAATATACACTATTTATCTGTAAAAAATCCATGGCATTTTTGCACAAGAGGAAGTTAACTTGTCTATAAATCAGTCTTATCTGGATATATTTTTATTTTTATGCCAAGAGCTCTAGCTGTGCTACTTCAATTAGGTGTATGATAATGTGAAGCTAAAGCCTCATGCATTACATTCAGAATACACATCTGCCCGAGAACTGAGTCCTAAAAGGCAAATTGTTATATTTTCAGAGGCCATTCTCTCTCATCTTATACTACATAAAGCAAGGAATATAAATACAAAAGAAGAAGTAAGAAGAATGGGATAGTATTTTGTACCTCAGAGGTGTAAAACTTGACAAGGTGACTCATTTATGGCTTTCTGGAAGATACTGTACAGAAGGAATTTATTGCTATGTAAGTTATAATTCCAATATATAAAAGAGGCCAGATCCTACAATCAGTTATTCTCCTGACGATGCGCATTCCTGCACATATTCTTACTGAAGACAATGAGATTATGAGGAGGATTAGCTTTTTGTTAGACCGGCCAAAGTATGCCTTCAGAAAGTCCAAAACATGACCTAATTTAAAGTGGTTGAAACCTTGTGGGAAAGATTCTAAGAGGATAATTATTTTAAAAGCCATGACTTTGACACCAGGAAATTAAATTCATATCTATATGTCTTTATCTATACACAGCAAATCCAATAATCTTGAGCTCTCTGCAGTCACTTAGCCAGCTGGCAAAGGGAGCAAAGTAAAAACTAACAAACCCCATTCCTAGGGTATGCTGACATCAGTGATTCATGATTCATCAATAATGGTGCTAGGAAATAAATGTAACAGGGCATTATTGCCTTTTGCAGCACGGTAAACTCAAGGGAAAATGTCAAAGTGTATCACATTGAAAAGACAGAGATAGCAAAGAAATAACTTTTACAAGTATTTAAGAGGTGTTACAAGCAAGTGAGAGTAGAGAAACAAATGTAAACCTTTTAAATACGGTGAGAATGTACCGATAAATAAAAAGGGACAGTTTTCCAGCTATACAAGCTTAAGAGGACTAACCTGGAAACCAGCATTTTTTGTTGTTCAACATTTTTACAAGGAGAAAGAATTTATTGTTCCAGAATAAACCCTCAAAACAACCACTGTTCTGGTTTAATTGTCTACCGGATAAGCACAATGAAGAAGTTGGTTCTACGCTATGCGAAATTATTAATGTTGTTGACAGTAATTACGACTCCCACAACCTATCTAAATAACTAAAAGGGCAAATATGTAAACACAACGTACCATATATACTCTTTAGAAAATGCCTGTATTAGCACATAATTGATGATCTCCTTTGAAGGTGACTGGACTATCATTGTAAAAGCCTAAGATTATTAACTGAAGAAAAATGAGTAGCTATCTCTAGAACAGCAGATACACCTGCCGCTTTTGCCACACAGAACAGCAAGATATAATACATCATTAAACAACCGAGGCTTTGCTTTACGTTTTCGTAGCTTTAAACTATTTATGATAGGGTTTAGCCTATATTTCTAATCCTTTTTAGAGCCTGCCCAATTAAAATTCAGGTTACTTGTTTCTGCTATTAGAGGACTGCTGCACAATATTAATAACGCACGGCATAACATGCTGCCCTAGAGAAACGTTGTCTCCCTTTCAGGGGCAACAGCCACATAGTTCTGGTACAGGCTTTGCTGCTTAGCTGAAGGGTAAGTGACTTTGGTGGTTGTTGAGGTATTTTACCAGAGAAAACATTGCTCTCCTGACATGAGGCTTGCTTCAAACCGTTGCCACTTAACTGCAAAGCACCACAAATACCTCTAGTAGCTGGTTTGCCTGGACTGGCATTGGAAATTTTATTTTGAAGACTGAGTTTCCAAACACTTAGTATAATTCTTAATAAACAATTAATTGATTCACAAGATTTGTGAATGTATATTTCACTGTACTGAATTTTCTTTAGATGATCCATAAATGTTTTTATGAATTTTGAATGTAGATTTCTCTAAGAAAATACAGGCAAAAGAGAAAGTAAGAAAAAGATACTGTATGAGAAAAAAGAACATGGAAAGTAAGATAAATCCATCCTTACACAAATGGATTTCATAACACCATAATGGGTACATATATAAGGGATGGATTTAAGAACGTCAGTAATGTCAGTGAAGAACAACAGGTATCTTTACTGTAAATTTAATTGATGATTCATAATCACAACTTTCTGGAAAAGTACAGACAATGTAGTGGGTACCAGATCATGGTAGATAAGTAAATGCTGGTTTGATTTGTTCCAGGTAAAATGTTTGTTTGGTAAAATTTGACTTGGTGTTCTTCTTTCTCTACATTATTCACAAGCGTAGGCCCTTGACTCTGCAAACATAATGTGCACTTAACTTTCAAATCAACCAGCTTATTCATGGTAGTAAACCTGAATTAGTGCAAATACAATACTAGTGTGGTGAAGGCCATTTCTTCTTATTTTCATTTGACAGGTTGATAGATAAATAATGATTGACCTATATTTAGGGCAAGGTTAGCATGAAATTCAAGAAATATATTCAGTGACTACGTGACATATGATGCAAAGAAGAGGCTGAGAGAACAGTGTTTGTTCAGGCTTAAGAAGAGAAGGCAAAGGGGAAATCATATTGCTGTCTACAGCTACCCAATGGGGGGTCATGGGGGGAGATGAAGCTAAACTATTAGTAGACACGTACAGCAGTAAGTGCACGTGAGAGGCAAAAGTTACAAGCTGCAGCAAGAGAAACCACAACCAGATATCAGAAAAAGGTTTTCAAAATCATGGTAGTCAGAGACTGGAACAAGGGTCCAGAGAGGTGTGCAGTCTTCACCCTTGGACATACTCAAAACTTGGCTGGACAAGGCCCTGAGCAACCTTCTCTAAGTTGGACCTGCTCCGAGTGGGGAGCTGGACCAGACGACCTCCAGAGGTCTCTTCCAAACTAAATTATTCCATGATTTTTGTAATTCCATATTGCTTATTATTTTAGCCAGCTATATTTCTCTCTAAACATTCCCAGCCTATAAAAAGGTAGGCATCTTTCTTAGGAAAAAGGTCTTTGCATTCTAAATTTTCCTAAAACAAGCACGCTTCCAAGTACCCCATGGCAAACGAGCTATAAAAATCCAAACTGACGGTAGGCTGCTCACCTGTGCTCATACCAAACTGAAGTGCCTCTGTTACTGCTAAATTTCCCAAGATGCGTAAAAGACAAAACCTGACCAAACAGATGGTTAATATCCATAACTACTTCTCAGGACACCGAAAACTGACAAGATTCATATGAATTTCAGCCTGCCTGCAGCTGGGCCTACCTAACAGTGGACACAAGTACTAGAGCTATTCATAGTGGAGGACAACTCAGAAATGAAGGCAGGGAAAATATCCTTTTCTTTGGAAGATAGAGGCATCCAGAGGCAGACCCCTCTGTAGCATTTCTGGCATATTTCTCTTGCAAACAGCTTTAGTGGAAACATTAACATTGGTCTCACATGCGGGCATGTCTGTGTGGCACACACACCTCCCCAGTCTTCTACAGTAGCCCAGGAGCTGTATTATTTGATCATGATCAGCTGCTGGGAAGAGTGGCCTAGCGCTGCGTGTGTGTGGATGAGATGTGAGGGCTGTAAAGTAGCAGTCGTGCCAACTCCGAGCTTCAGAAGTCCTGAGTCACAAGGGAAATTGCTGAAGCTAAATCAGAGAAGATACATCAGCATCGCTCATGGAAGGTATGACCTGGAAAACAGGTCATACTCAACTGTGATGCACACTATACTATATTAAAATATAGTATATAGGCTGAGAGTAAGTTGTAGAATTTCTCAGAAACTGCTGAGGATTTGGCTTTGAGAACATGTTAGTATAAGGTGTAGTGACATAAAGTTTAATCCTTGAGCTAATGGGCTCTTCAGTAAGTTTTTCAAGCAAACACATAACAGAAATGCATATAGGTAAAATCTGTTTACCGTAACAGAACGTTATGCCATTTCCTGTATATCCTTGGGAGCAATAGCAGCCCATTGTCCCACCCTGAACTTCACACCGGGCGTCTTTGTGGCATGTCATGTTGCAGCTTGCAGAAATGCAGCCATAGTCCAGCAGACTGGAAATCAGAACTGGAACAAAGGAAAATCAGACTTGTTTCTTTATCTAAAAACTTCGTTCTGAGCTCTAAAACCAGATCTGGGCAAAAAGTAGCCATAAAATTAGTGTATTCCAGTAAACTTAACATCATCACAGACCCAGCTATATTGCAGGATGGAGCAAGGGCCACCAACTACAGGGACCTCTTTGGTAAAACCACCCAGGGGCTAGAAACAGCAGACACTGTAGATTAAGAAGTTGTGTATGTGCTCAACCAGTATAAAATTGGTAAACAACGTAGAAGTTACTCAGTGATCTGGGGAAAACATTTGAAAGGCTTTCAAAGCTCTCTAGTACTTACCAGTAAAGCACAGGCATTTATTTGCACTCTGAATTATGTATTGAGTGTAATTCAAACTGCCCTACACATATCAAGTGAAAAATACCAAAGAGGGTTCCCCTGATCTGAGTTTTTATTTTTATAAGCACTTTCATACTTACCATATGCATGGTCTGAGAGATTAAAATGACCTGTCACAGTATTTACAGCATTATGACATTAGGGTTTAAAAACTTATCCAAATTATTTGAAGTTAATCTCTTAAAATACCATTTCCATGTTATGTAAGTATTGTCTTCTATAGGAATCATTCCGCTGGATGATTCCTAAATGGTATAACTGCTTTCCCATTGTATGAATGCATATGGTTTTCAACACAAAGAAGAAAGGAATCTCTCCCTTTGAGAAAACTAACAGCTCACTGAATAATTATACACACCCTGTAATAGGTTAGAAATGAGGCAGTTAACTCAGAAGGGAAAGTAAGTTTTTTACTTTGTACTTTATAAATTGTTAGCAGGACGTAACGAACACAAAGACCCTTTTGGATGCTGTCTTCCCCTGCAGTTCTGCTTTTCCCTACCCAAATATTATTCTGGATATTTGCTAGCCTAGTGTTACAATTACAGGTTTCATTGCTTCAGGAAATCTCACTGAGGCATTGTTTTCTTGGAAGAATTAAAATTTCATAAAAAATTCAAGACTAAAAATTCCACACAATTTTTTTAACAATTATATATAATCCAAATCAATTTAGGTATCACCAAGTTTCAACTTTTCCCTCTGTTTTTGAGAGAGGAGACCATCTTCCAGAGATTAAAACAGAAACCTCTGGGATTCTGTTGTCATTTTACTGTTCATAACATGTGAAATCTAAAAATCTCCCAAGCAGACAGAGAGAGAGGGGAGGGGGGAAAAAAAACCAAACCTGCGGAAACCCACAACGTTTCTGTTTTTTACAGAACAAAACCCACGGTGAGATAAAGGCTGGCATTTGTGGGATTTGGTTTTGGGATGATCCTAACCATGCGATTACCGAATTCTGTAGCAGCATTGATCAAAGCTATGGGGACTTTCAGTCCCGCGTACACAGCAGCTTTCCACCATCTCTGACACACTCATTTGTCCTTGCCAGACCCCACTCCCTTCCCACCTGCTCCCCAGGGAAGGAGGTTTCACCTACCTAGGAATGGAAGCAGTTTCATTGGTGATGCTGTTGGTGTGCGGTGCCTGGTGCAGAGCCCCTGTGTCACAGAAAAAAACTCCCTGCCTTAAAATGTATGACCATGTGCAAAATACGCACACATGCCTATCAAGAAAGTGACGTCCTGGTGCAGGCGCAGCCCTGACGCTGCCCTTTGTCCCGAGCTTCACGTTTCCAAAAGCTCCTGAGACTCACAGGCAGGACAGGGAGGGTCAGGAGGGGCTGAGGACCTGGTCTTCTGGCAAATAGGGACTAAATGAGAAGGGAATAAATGAGAAAGTAAGAGAGAAGCAGGAGCCTCGGTCTTGCAGGGGATATCAGAGAAGATTCAGGGGTGACTGGGTTAGAGGAGCATGGGTTAAAGGAGCTGCTTGGGAGAGTGCCTGGGGCAGGGGGAGCATGAAGATGGAAGGGGTGAGCCGCAGCCTGCTGCCAGAAGGAGTAAAGGAGACGCAGAAGAATGTTGGAGCAGACCAGGGAGGGTGAGGAAGAGGTGGAGGAGGTTAGTAACTAGTTCAGGGTTTACGAGCGCGGAGGTAACGGTCTACATGCTTCCTTCCACCTTTTCCTGATGAGCTGAGTATACGTGAGCCCCAAGACCCATTTTTTTGGAGACAATCTTGGCTGACTGCAATCTTTCTTCCTACTGCTTTCTTCAGTTTTGAGATAGTTCCTTACTGCAGCCCAGCAATGTTGCTTTAAGGGTAATGGCCTGTGAGGAGGTACAGGAAATCCACTGAACTCTGCTTTGTGAGGAAAACAAAGACATATAGGCAGGGAGGAAAGAGGCAGGAAGGCGATTGTATGGCCGGGAATCTCAGGAGTTGAAGGAGCTGAAGTTGCTATGGGTTCGTGGGACTGAAACAGGGTGTTGTGTAATAGGACATATTCAATATAGCCCATTTGGTAAAGCGTTTGGCACGTCTTTGTGTTAAACGTGAGAGCAGTTCTATCCTCATTACAGCATCCTAATGGACAAGACTTCAGCACGTACTTATAGTATGCACGGACATGGCAATATTTTCTCTAATCTTGTTACGGATGATGTACATACTGTCATTTCCCAGCTTCCTGGAGATGACGACTCACATATTGAAGCATTGTAAAACTGAAGTATTGATGTATGCTTGTCTTTATAGATGGAAACAGAGGGACATGCACAAACAGGTATGCTGCTGGATGAACGGAGAATATCTCTAATGTAAATAAAACAGGCACGAGGCTGTGGAATGTCATTGTGATGAAATATCTGATGTCTGACTAGAAAGTTTTGAAGTTGGGACTTTGGTGGGGAACTGATGGGAAGGCATCAGCCTGCTCTTAGGAATTATCTGTGGATGTGGATGTGGCAACATTTTTTCTAAACTTGTTAGGAACTATTTGCTCACCATCATTTTCCAGCTTCATGATCGCTGCTGGCTGGAGTTCAACGGGTTAAACTCTGCTCAGGCCAGGGAGGTGTGAGGCATGTAGAAATAGCACATAGGTGTCTGGCTGGCACAAAGTACTTCTGTAGCACCTTGGCAAAGAGAGAGGAAGCTCCAGTAACCGGATGTTAATTTTCGATGAGCCGCGGAATAATGAACAAAGGGTCCAGGTGTAGGAAGACTTGTTTTTCTCCTGTTTGATTTTGTGAGGGGGGAGAGGACTTAAAGGGGAAGAAAGGAAGGGACTACGAGTTAGTTTGTTTTGTTAAGTTTTCCCGTAATCTAATGCACGGAGACACAGAGGAACAGAAAGTCTGATGAACTGAGAGGAGCTTTGATCTGCACGTCCTGTCCTTCGTGCTGACATGCGCTGTATTGTAAGCTTGGCTTGTCTGAACTAACTTACAGATCCTGCTGCTGAATTTCAGCAGTCTAATAAGGGCTGGGTTTGGAAAGCCTATAATGCATAAATTATATCTTATTGCCCTGCGTCTTTTTACTCCCCAAAATCAAGCTAAGAGATGTTTAGTAGTAAGCAAGTGGAGAGAGCAAGAAGTTACAACCCAGAATTCAGGTCTTAAGAGCTGGAAACATATTTTTTAAAAGTCAGAGATGTACGTTTCAATTTCGTCTAGACATCAGCTTTCTGCAAGGGGTGTTCAGATAGACTGGTTGGAGAGCAATTTCATGAATCATAGTGACAGTAAATTTATAGTAAAACCTTTAATTCCTTTTCTGATTCAAGGCCTAAGGACACAGGAGAGATTGTGGATGACACAGAAAAACCCCAAAATCTCACTATAAGAAGACAAATGCCTCCTTTCCTTTTTGCTAGAAAAGCACACGATAACTTGCCTTTTAGTAGTCACCGTTTCAAACACATCAAGGGGACTATGCCAATCATATCAGGTTACTTTCCATTTGGAACAGTACAGCCAAACTACTCCACTCACAGGTATAGTGGACAACATCAAAGGTGTCACGTACGTCTGACTGGCAAATGGTTTACGTTGTGAGTGGCAATGGGTGAGGAGGGAGCACGTAAAGAAGAAAGATGTGGAAGAGCAGAGCAAGGACAGAAGAAGGAAGGTTAGGTCAAGAAGAACTCTGGGTGATAAAAGGAGCTTCGATCAAATTTAGAAGGCAATAGGGAGACAGTGAAGAAGGGGGATTTAGGAATATCTTAATGAGATCTCAATACTGGGAGCAGTGGATTACTTTTGCATTAGACTACTTTAAAAACTGGCTAATGTGAGTGTCAGTTAGAGGCTGAAGACAGCAAGGTCGCAGTAGGCGTGGATGTGGAGAAGGATGGACTTGAAAAAGATTTTATGGGGAGAATGGAGAGGAAAGGGGAGATTTCTGAGACATTTTGGAGATTAAACCAGGAGGATTTACTGATAATATCTATTGGCGTATAGGGATAAGGAGTTAAACAAGCAGAGATGAGCAGGTGAACACATGAGAAAGCAGACACTTTCAAATTTGTGCTGTCAAAATTTTCAAAATATGCTGAGAAAAAAAATATTGAGGTGTCATAAAACTGAAGTATTGATGGGTGCCTGTCTTTATAGGCAGGGAAGAGGGACATGCACAAACATGCATATTCCTGGAAGACTGGCCAATACGTCTAAACTAAATAAAAGGGGTACAAGAATGTGGAATGTCAGTACTTCAGAATCTATCCCTGTTTGCCTCAAAATAAAGAAGCATTAAAAATAAATGGTTTGTGGAAACACTCCAAAAGACAGCCTTTCCATTCTTACACATGTGAAGCAAAGCCCCAATTCTGTACTTAAATGTGTTCTTCATTTTATAAATGGGCTCATTTATCTTTGAAAGACTGAGTTAGGAGGCCATAAGTAAATGAATATACACAGGTTAACATGCTTGACTTCAAACCACCTATTTTTGATTACTGATCGCTGTGATTACAATATCTTATGTGTAACTGTAGAATTCTCAGGTTGGGTTTTTTTGCTGGTGAGCTGATAGGAAGACATCAGCCTGCTCTTAGAAATTACTGGATATTTTCTAAGCTTTGCATCGTGAAGAAATGAATTTATTCACAGTGGTTTTAAAGGCAATTGGGATGCTGATTGTGCAGACAATGCTATGAAACTAACACCCACAGCTGATGAGGGAGGGAAGTTAACAGTTCCTAGAGCTCAGTCTTAGGTAGCTTTCAAAAGATAAATATAGATAAATATACAGCGACTGCTTTCATTCCAGAAACTGCTTATAGTACCAACAAAGGAGCAAAAACTGAACAGAGCTAGTATGAGGTGTATTGCCTTCAAATGGACATAAGCATGACCTACTGTATTAGAGATATTTATTCCTTTGGTGTGTTCAAATTTGGACCGCTAGCTGGATATATACCAAAGAGTCTCACCACATTCACAGTTTTATATTATAGTGGGGAAAAACAAGTGTGGTATATCAGGATATATGTTTACTTCTCAAATTAGAAGTTAAGTATGTTAGCAGATACTTAGCAAGAGCCAAAAGATGTTGTTTGACGGGCATCTTACAAATGTATCTGCCACAGGTTGCAGACCCCACTTTCAGAGCACTATGGATCATCCTGAGAGGGGAAGGTGAGAGTGTGTATCAGACAGAGAGATCCTGAACGCTCCAGGTATGGTTCATACATCTTCAGCTTCCTTGCTGTTGAGTCCCAGATGTATTCAGCACCCTCAGACTCCGGTATCTAACCTGTCAACCATGTGCTCCAATATAATCCACCCTATGTGCAGAACAGCCATGTGCACGTGCACGCACACACTCAGACATTTATCTCTATCACATAAGCACATATATGTATCTATTACTGAATTGGGCTGATAAATATTTAATGCCAATAATAAAAAGATGATCATGATCTTTCCTTTCAGCCTTTGCTTTTTTTGACAAATGACTGTTTACTTGAATTACCAAGTTTGCTGCCAAAAGGAAAATGGGATGTAAAACAGACTGAGGATGCACAAAAGCCTTGGATAAAGCTTTTTCTCTGATGCTTGCTGTTTTTTTAAAATATCAAATTAATTTATTGGTTTCAAACCAAATGCTATCAGTTCAAGAATTTATCTGGTCTTTATACTACTTCAGAAATGTCTCATTTATCCTAGTCACTAGAGCAATTACAGGTTTTTTTTTTTCTAGTCAATAGAATCTGGATACAATTGAAAATGTACTTAATGTCAGATCAAAATAATGAATTTCCATGGTTGGTTAAAATTATTTTCAAATAAAAAAACCAGGAAAAACATTTTTAGAACACAGTCTATCATAGAGCAGCCTACCTCAGAGGACACCAGCACAAAAGTAGAGTTAGCATCTGTTTTATAACCGTCTCGCCTCACCTTCCTGTCTGAGTGCCTCACGAATCCTTATCGTTTTATGTGTAAACATCATATTCCATCTGAACATACAGGGCTGAATACATCTCTTGGGATGATGTAACTCTAGGCAATTCTGAAGCAATAAACACACAAACACACATAAACATATGCATGCACACATCCTACTAAATCTGCGTAGCTATGTCCATCTGAAAGAAATTGTGCATTTCAGTGTTCGGAGCCAGTTTCTTTCTGCTCTTTGTTTTACCTTGGATGAAGTCATGAAATGAGGGAATTTAAAGTAAATGCAATGTTTCTGAAAGCCAGATTAACTGCCCTGAAATTCGGCTCTGTTTCTGCATCTGCTATAATGCAGAAGAGATGTACAGACTGAGTACAAAGATCCTCACAGCTAAAAGGGATAAAGTAATTCAGTTTCCATGTCTATTTATGTTCTCCTGGGACTGGTCATGCTGTGGTAGTGCTAATGATAGGCACATCTCTGCAGGAGGAATAGAGCGAACTCCGTGAATAATTACATCAATGAAATGCCAGATTACCAGTTGCTTTTAATCCACACTCATTTTATACCAAAGCATTAGATGTGAAGGGCTCTTACAGTGCAGTGCTAATATATTAACCACCAGATAACCAGACTAGCTCCTAGAAGACCACAATTACCTCTTCTTTGTTTTACCTACATGGGAGAAGAGTTCTGACACTTCTCATTCTTCTAACATACAGTCTTAAGACTCCAAGTAGTGGCAGTCGCTGTCCTGACCCGTCCAGGTGTTTACCCTCACAACACTCCAGTCAATATTCCAGGCAGGCCAATATCCCACAAAGCCACCCTGGCTTTGCTCTCCTCAGGTAACAGGCTTAAAAATGCTTAAATTATGACATAGGTTTTGGTCCTTATTGAATTAACTTCCATGTCTGTTGAGGAATTACTAGATCCTAGGTGATGACCTCGGGATTTAGTCCTACACTTCCCAGGAACCTCCAACTGCTATGGGGTTGTGTCTTGCAGAGATGCAGGCCCACAGGGAACAGGGAAGGAGGTGTGGCCAGCTAGATGTGGCCACAGGGATGGAGAAGACTGTGGTCAGATGAGGTATACACAATGTTGGAATAGAAGCAGCTCTTTTCCACCCTCTCAGTCCCTCACATTTACAAGTGTCTCAGTTAACAGCTCCTGGGAATGCCGGCTCCCTGCTGCTTTTGCGCTCTGCCCCCCTTCTCAATGTTCTGCCACAGCCAGAGCCCTCTTCCCCCTGTCCCCATTCCTGCCTCACCACTTCCCCCCAGCTGCATCTCTTCCTCCTTTCTCCCAGTGACTCCTCAGGAATTTGTGCGCTTCCTATCTGAGAACTCTTGCAGAAAGAAAAATGCTTGAGGACTGTAGCAGGGAACAAAATAATACTCAGAAGAGGAAAATATTGGATGATCATTTAGGATTTAGAGTGGAAAGTTCATCCTATGAACTGCCAAGAGTGCTATAAGTCAAAACAAAACACCTGCATTAAAAACAATTGTATCATCACTGACTTTTTGCATTATCCCTTCCTAGGCAGAAGGTTCTCTGATGCATGGGCCAAGAAACAAATTATTCTGTAATATTCTTTCTCTGTGATATCATCTCCTTCATTCATGGTTTCAGGAACATGGTAGTTCACTGGGAAGTTGTAAAGTTTGGAGAAAAGTTGGCAGTAGCCCATAGAGTGCAAGTGAAGACCCTCCACTCAATGACAGCATGGAGAATGCTTTGACAGAGACGAGAGCAGAAGACACAGGTCCTCAGGCATCCCTGCTATTATTGATCTGATTGCTTTTCTAGCATCCCAGTCACTTGGCAAACCACATTATTCATGTGGACTGACTCCAGAAAGAGTTTCCTCTGGACCCCAGTACTACACAGCAGAGAGTTTGTAGCAGCTACGGAAAAGTTCATGCTTTGTTGCTGCCCGGGACAGTGAATTGGAGCCATATTCTCACTCAATTCTTCAAGCTAAGGGCTCATGTTCCTGCAGTGTTACGGCACTGATGGTTGAGCTCTGGCAAGTCCTGTTGAAGCAGTTTAAAATTAAAGCCTGTAATATGCTGGTTCGACCCTCTGCTAGAGACCACCACTACAACAAATGGTCTCAGTTGCTTCAATGAAAAGCTTAGCATTTTAATTTAAACCTAATTACTCATTGCTAAACCTTTCTTTTTGTTCTCTAATGCTAGCTGCTGGGTTGTGGCACGTCTTGAAGAAACTCAAAATATGCCCATCACAGAGTTTCATATTATTTTGTATGATGCTGATGCTCTTTTGACTCTGAAAGTAAACTGTTTACATTTTTTTTCCCCAGCTTAGACTCCCACACAGAGGTCTAGAGGTCACTATTTCTATTTTACATTATCCCTGCTTATGGCTGAAGTAGGACTGAAGAGATCCTTCTGATCTGGACTCACCCTTCCCCAGGAATGGATTGCAGCCTTTTTTCCTTCCCCACTGCCACTGGACAGTCTGTCCATCCTAACCCAGGGAGGTTAGAGCTAATTCACGCCCCATCAATATGTACAAGTAGTTCAAATGATTTCTTCCAATGTTCCTTATCTTGTACTTGGCTGCATTGAACTTCATCTGGTATCTTGTTATTCAGTCACTCAGGTTTTATTAGCTCCTCCTGAAATTCCTTACTTTGTTCCATGGTTTATATTAACTTAAATAATTGTGTATTGTCAGCAAATTTCAGCACCTTGTTATTCATCCCATTTCCCATATCATTAAATATGAGTGGTGAGCAAATAGAGGAGGAAATTATTCATGAATATTCATTTGAAGTTGAAAGCAAATCCATTTTGACAGCATTCGTGACTACTCCCTGTTCACTTTCTGCAAACAGTTGAGTGCTAAAGATTTACTAGTGCAAATGCATGCAGGAAATCCACATTTTACTCCCATATACAAATAATCCCTCCAAACAAAATTCAGCCTGCATGTTTCTAGGCAACTCTCACATTTCAGGCGTAGCGGGAATATCTCTAGGGAGGGGACAGAGTCCCAGAAGTTAAGAGTATGTTTTGGAAGACCTCTCCCTTTCTTACACAGAGACAATCTGACACGAGACAAGTAAGGAGAGAACTGCATTTCTGACACATCCCATTCGCCATCTGTATCAGTGCCCACCCAATGTCAAGGAAAGACTTGCAGTCCTGACCAGCCCTCCGTTGCCATCTGCACTGGCTCCTGACCAATCCCATATTTCCAACTGTTTTGGCATTCTGGTTCGGTCCCATCTGGTAGGGGATTATGGACTCCCAGCAGGTTTGGTGCTACCTGGTATTGGTCAACTGAGCCATTCGCAGCTCCTGCAAACAGGCTGCTAGCCACGACATCTCTGCTCGCCTCTGCACCCAGACGAAGCCCCAGGCAGGCAACCGGACTTTGAGGGACCCTGCCAATCTTAGCCATTCAAGAACTAACAGTCTTCCTCACCCATACAGCAGAGATTGCACTGCTTATAGGAGGCACAGCTGCTTTTTAAGCGTGACCCCATGTATTTCTAAAACAATGTCATAAGGTATGTCATAAATCAAGATCATAAAAGAATGAGATATTTTATAATAGCAGTTAAGAACTGGTCCAGTCTGTTACCACTTCTGTTATGCGTTGCACAGCAGCGCTAACCTAGATCAAGGTTATCTTTGAAATCCGCGCAGATGCTAGGAAGGGAAACCAGAGGAGCAAAGCCTGTAAATAAGGCAGGGAATTTGCAATACTGTGACACAGTGCATGAGAAACATTGCTATAGCAGAGAGATTAAAATGATTTGACTTCCATATGCCAAGAAGAGGTTGAATGGAGGTACCTGGTGAGCAGTTTAATTTGATTCTCCCCATCCTTTATTCCTTATTATTTTTAAGTAGCATTGATACTGTGTTAAGTGCACATATAAGGACAAGAAGCCTCTTCAGTCGCTTCAGTAAAATTAAATCTATGCTCCACATTAAGCTCTGCGTGAACACAATGTCAAAGTTCTCACACACACACTCAGAGAGGATCATTTGGCCTTTTGGATGATTAGCCTAAATTGTTTTAAGGTCTGTTCTGCACATTAGTATAATGATGAAAACAGAATGGAATATAGTCTGCAATGCTCAAAAAGCAGCAAGAAATATGTATTTGCCTCTGCAATATATAGTTCACTATGTGAACACCCAGGTATGGCAGGCGGTTCCTGAATAAATTCCTGCCTGCAAACTAAAGTTAGTGGAAATTTGGCTTATGCACGGCTACAGGACTTGGTCTTTAAAAGAACTGAAATATGAGCCTGTTCAGGTACTGCTTGAACTGGTACACAGAAGTCTTCACTTACTAATTCAGATTTTTCAGATTAACTATTTTAAGTATTTTCAAAATGCACTGCTGCTGTATGTATGTGGCATAGTCAGCGCTCATTATAACATATGATACAGCTTTTTTCATAAGGCTGCAGGAAAGGAGACGTGCAGATATTCATATGCAACTTCCTTCTCAGAAATGCCTGGATTTAAAATAAAAGGAACTTAAAATCAGATTCCATTGTTTAGTTGAGAAAGTGCAAAGGTTCATGACTAAATTAATGCAATTATGATTTTGACATTTAGACAAAGCATTTAAGAGCTTTCCAGCAGTGACATCATATTTACTTGGTGCCTATGCCTTAGTCTGTATTGTTTTAATTACTTAAAGAATAAAACAACTATAGATTTATAGTATATACATGATATACTATATACATTATAACCCTAACACTCATCACAGTTGCTTTCATTCAAATGATGAAATGCTGGACTTCAGCTCACAAATCCCTTCCCTACAGCCTTACAGCCATGATCCTAGAAACATCTGGGCACACAAATGGACGTGTGTGAGAAGTTTCAGTGTGTTTCAGGGAACTACAGGGATGTGGAAGATGCACATGTACATTTGCTATTCTATATTTCACATTGTTTGCCATCTCCATTCTTCAAAATTCTCCCCTAGGTATCTCGAATTATCTTTTATTTCAGTATTTTCAAAGCCTCCCTATCAAGAAGAGGGTTTCCTTGGAGATTTTGAGAAGATTTTGAGCTCACTGAAGTCAAGGGAACTATGCTGCTTTATGCAAGCTGAGGATCTAGTTTGATAGTCTCATCTTTGTGAATACAGAGCAGAATGAATTTATTCAAACTTGTGAAAGCCACATGAATAACTTTGTTTGAACAATTCTGTTGTATCCCCTCTGCATTTACAGTGTAATTTAGCAGACTGAAATTAATTTTTCTTCCCTGATTATGTTTTCTACAGACACTGAAAAGGTTGATGAGTACAATATAGTTTTAAATGATGTGCCTTGTTTATGCTTTTTTCTTTATGGCCCATTACTGTAGGATTTGAGTGGAACCATATGATTATAGTCTTAGGTTGTCATGCAAATGGACTCATTTTGCTCCATTTCCCATTCCCCTTACCGTCCTTGTCAATGCGATGGATAAATCTTGCTCTGTGTTCTGTTCCTCATAGACTTGCAAGGCTGTCATCAGAGTGGATTAATCTTCTGCCTCTGTTATCACAAAATTCTCTGTCCTAACAATGACTTATCACTGAATTTAAAGCCTGATATACTTTATACTCAATCTGTAGACTTAGTCTTGCAACAAAAATTGTAATGAGAGCTAAAAATGGTACAAAACTAATCCATTCTTATCACAGTCTTTGAATTGTAGTTTCATGGATTCCCTTGAATACGGCATTTCACTGAACAATACCAAGAGAGAACACGGTAGAATAACGTACTTGAAATTTCAAATTTAAATTTCACCTAAATTAAACTTCCAAATTGTTCAGTTAAGTGACCATAACTGTATTAGAGGTTATTGCCAGCACAACTGCTGCACAAGCAGTTCCTTTGATAAAAACCAGGGTGTGGACAAACTATTACTCAACAGCATATAAAAATACCGTTAAAAATAATGATAATGGTGGGACTTAAACCTACAATAATACAAATTTTAGAGTTACTGCTTCCACATATAATCCCTTAACTCTCCCTTTCATGCTTAGCTATTGCATGGTTTTTAAACTGAAGTGTGGTTGTTATGCATGCTTGTAATTTATTCTTTTCTCAGGGTTCTCACGCTGGTCTACATTATGAGAAAAAGATGTTTTAAGCATTTCTTTAAAATATATATTTATGTGTGTGCTCAAGATGCTAGATGAAGTAAGAAATGTTTAATATTTCTTGCTCTCTGATGTAATGTATAAAAGGCCAAAAGAAGCTGATTTAAGCTACTCTGGATGAAAATAAAGTCTTCTAAACTTTAAGCTATCTTGATGTTTTATTAGCATATTAGGCTTGTCTACACGGTGATTTTAACATGAGGAAAAGAAGTCAGTGCTAGACTATGTTAAAGGGAAGTGAGGGCTGCCACACCACTTCCTAAAGCTGACTTACAGAAAATCCCGCGTTAACCATTTCATTTACAGATTCTGTTTGTTTGACTTCATAGCTGGCAATTTTGGCCAGGAACCCAGTGCAAACTTTTGCATGTCAGCTCTGTGATTTTTCTCACCCTGCTTTATGAGATGCCTCCTAGAACTGGCAGGAGGCCTGAGACTTGCCGTGTTAAACTGCAACGATGCTTCTCCCATAACTCAGCTGTGTTTTGCCAGCTCCATCTCTAAACTGCCATGAGAGCAGCCAGGAAGACACACTGCTCACTTACAGCAGTCTTTAATATAAACAGGATAATGTCTTGTATTGGCACTCGCACAGTCAGATGGATTTGGCTTTGTAGCTTTGGAGGAGTAGCATTATGGTTTCAGGAGAAGGAAATCTGGAGGATGAAGTAAAAAGCAGTGTGTGGTTTGGGTTTTTTTTTTCCCTTGGAGGTATTTCTCTGCAAATGCTTTCACAAAGTGCAACATTGCTGCTTTGCTTGGTGAGCTGTGAATGCCTGCTAGGATGCAATTCTAGGAGGAAAGGCAGTGCTGAAGAATTTTATGCCGGAGAAGGTGATGATCCTGCTAAGCTGTTTGACGCTCATTTGAAGTGACAGAACATCCACGTGAAAACCCTTTTTCTCCCCCAAATTAAAGCGGTGGGATACCCTTGTTGCCTACAAAACTGAAGGAAGAAAAACTTGAAAGGCAGCAGCAACAAGCAGGGAATGTATTGGGTAGTTTGGATGTTCCCTGCAGGCATTGAGCAAATTCAGCCAGGCCTGTAATACACAGTGCTGCCACTGGGTGAGAAATGACTGCCTCAGAAATGGAAGAAGACCTGGTTAGAAGGACAATTCTCAGGATAAAACCTGTCTTGAAATGAGCATGCTGAAACAAACCAGCTGCTTTGCCATGAGCTCTCCTTCATGACACCCATACATGTCACTTTGCACCCACAGTACAAAGCATGTTTTAAAAAATTAAATAAAAATCTAAAACATTTCTGAAGAATTGTTGCCAGTTCAAACATTAGCCCATCAACGCCCACATCTTTACACTCTGATTTGCGGATGCCACCCAGCGTTTCAGCCCCATTGCTCTCTCTGCGCCATGGCACTGACATACAGCTCAGTCGTGGGACCCAGCTTCCACTCCTGCCATTACAAGCTCTGCAGCACAGGCTCAGAAATGTCTGTGCACGAAGAGCTCTCGCCAGTCTGCCAGGTCATATAGTTCAGACCACATATGCTGGTCGGGCCTCAGCATGTATGTAGAAAGGGTTGTTTTCTTCCCTTTATGGTATCTTGGGAGTTTGTCACCTTTTACTGGGTGCCTGTCGGGTTACAGCAATTTGTGAGAATCTTTCCAGTGTGTTTGTAAACACGCTGTATGTGTGCATCAGTAGAAGGACTTGCCAAAGTGCTCTCTGTTTCCCAAGAAAAGGGGCAGGTGTTGGGAGCACTGACCGAGGCTTAGTCCTGCCCTGTCTTCAGTCACTACCACAGAGCATTTTTCCTTTGGCTTGGCACTGGGAGTAGGAACAGGAATTACCATCTCTGTTTTATTTACTCCAACAACATCTTGTAGACGTTTGCTTTTGTGACACTCCTCCAGATGGGACTGAGCATGCAGCTCTTTGAGTCCCAGAGCTCTACAGATGTCCAGATGGAAGACTAGGGAGCGCAGCAATCAGTGTGTAATTGGGTAAGTGATAGACCTGCTGCAAAGCAGCATTACCTCAGCCTTAAGGAGGATTAATTACAAAAGACCTATGATGCCAATTAATTCTCTTTAAAAAGTTGCGTGTGGATTCAAGGCACTTTAAGTCAAAGAAGCTGTAGTTAATTCAACATAATGTGCCTACATAAATAAGCAAGTGTTGCAAGATATTAGGCACTTTATATATCACACAAATGGAAGTATCTGAGGTTTTTTTTTTTGTAAACTTATTCTGTAAACAGTAAGAAACTGATAGCCCCTGCCACCTGAGATGGTCTTCCTAAAGCAGACTGTAACCTCTAGTTTTGTCTCACATACAGCACCCAGTGCTGAATACTGAATGTGAAGTTTGATCCCAAAGTGCTGATAAAATACAGCTGATTTCTCAGCTTAGGCTGACAAGATTTGTTCATGCTTAAAAAAATAACATCTCAAGTGACAAGCCCTCAAGATTTCAAAGGAAACCTAAGAGAGTTTTGTTCAATCAGAAGGTAACAGAGATGCTCTTCCTGACACATCGCTGCAGTCTCAATGGAATAAGATAGACACCGAGGAAGGGGAAATACTCCTGATCAGGTTAACGTGAAAACTTTCTTTGTGAGCGCTAATTGGAATGCAAATCTTTGTACCATAAAAAACCTGAGCTATGAATAGAACATTGGAGTTTAATTGATTAAATCTGTCAGTTTCTAAAAAAGCAGGAGATGCATGCACTGATATACTTGACTCTCAACAGTTGTATTAATAGGTATATGGTGCTCCAGCTTCCTTAGAGGTGCAGGTATAATACACTGTATATTTTTACACTTAAGTGGATTTCCTGCGAAAGGCACACAAGAAAGAGTCTGATTCATAAGGTGAGCTGGAATGTGCCTGGCAATGGGGCGCTGGCGCTGCCATCGCCAGCTGAACTGTTGAGGCAGCAGAGGGGTACAGCAGCAAGAGATGGAGCTGGCAGCTACTGAATATCCTTGAAGTACAGAGGTTTGCCATTGTTCCATGAAAGAAATGACAATAAAACACATTATACATAAGCTTGTGAAATACCAGGAAATCAAAGCAAAAGACCAAAAAAACCCCACTACCTTAGGCTAATTGTTGTTTTAAGTTCATTGCCAGATAAGTTTTAGCACTAATATGATGATATTTTTCCAAATTTTTTGCTGTAAGAAGCTAACAAATTTATGAATCACATACTGAGTGATGCACTCACCTTTGGATGGGTATGACAGAGCGTATGGGTGTGTGTGTGCAAGGAGAACGTTGGCCCATCTGCACGATGCTTATTGGTATGCAACGTGACAACTTCCCCCGCAGCTGCTTTCTCATTAGAACTCAGGTGGGTTAGTTTCAAAAATCATATATCCAGTAAGTCACTCTACAGATGTTCACTTTCACCCTATGAATCCTCTCCTCTATTTCCTCAAAGTGAATTATATTTTTCTCAAATCCTGGACCAACATTTATCAGAGCATGAATTGGAACTTTTCAAAATTACTGTAATTAATGGAAAGCCTGTAAAATCCTTACCTATCCAAGGGCAAGTATGAAATCCTGCAATGAAGTACCATTAAAAATTATGGTATAAATTAAAGCTGAACTAGAATGCATTTGTTAATCTTCCCTCCAACCCCCAACTAAAAAAAAGAAAAAGGAAAAAAAAAAAGGCTTCATGATCCTGTAATCCAAAATAACAAAACTCGGGTATATAGCATGATGTATGGTATCAGGTTGTTTCATTAATACAACTGCTATATGACTTGTGTTTTATTACTGGAATAATATTTAATAGATTATGCTTGCATTTTGTGTTGCATACCTGGTCTCACATTATAGCTCAGAGATTTATTCTTTAAAGAATAGAATATGAAAAGAGGAAATAAAAAAGTAAATCAATAGGCTTATGTTTCTACTCTGTGTATAACCACATGAAGCTTTTCCGATTTTCCAGCAATTCCAAAAAGCCTGAAACAATTCCAAAAAGCCTGAAACAGTTCCAAAAAACCTGAGTCAAAATGAGAAAGCATAAACTGCCTGAAAACATAACATATCATTTTAAAAATTAAAATAGTAAAGAAAAAAATCTTCAGATAGAAAAATCCTTTCAATTTAAAATACTGAAATATCAAGATATTGAATCAGAGCAAAGCATTTTGACTTCTGTTTCAGTTTTTATTTAAATTTCCATCCATCTCTTCTTGACATAAACAATCCAGAGAAATTGAAATGGAACCAAGAAAAAATTCATTGCCACCCAATCAGTGTTTTCCAACAAAATTTGACCTACCTCTAGCTTTCTCCTTATACTTCGCAAGGAGTTTAATTTATTTATGAATTTTTCAAGTTTATTTTTTGTGTTGTTCTGGAAAAAAACAAGCACGATTGGGGAAGAAGTGCCAGCATAAATATGAGCTCGTGGGGAGATAAGTTGCTGCCCTTAATCCTGCTGGCTAATAACAGCATAAATTTACCCTGCACAGAGTCCTCCTTCTGAGGGTATGAACAGTCAGGTTTGGAGGGATTAAATAACAAGTGAGTGACTTGATACCACGCATTGAGGCTTTGTGGGTGTGGGGAAGGTGTGGGCAACATCTTGGGGACCAAAGCCCAAAGCCACGGTGGAGCTGTGGCGCCCGAGGGTGGGTGATAAGGGGCTGGCCGCAGCCAGCGTTTCATGGCCAAAGCAACCACAGCAACATGAAATTTCTGAACAGCCACACACCCAACAGCCCATCACCGGCCTCACCCAAACAAACCCTTCATGGTCAGGGAAAATGAGTCCCGCAGGGAGGTGGTGGGCAGCAAACCTGTCTGCCCGCCCATCCTCACCGGGCAACGCGCTCACTGCGGGGACAGACAAACCAGAAATGTGAAACACAAACCATCCTTCCCTGTTTAGGGGAATCTGGGCCTGAAACTTGTATGGTGTGACTTTGTTCAAAATGTCACAGCAGCCAGTTTCAGGGCTCAGAGCATTTCAGTAGAGGAGCAGAGTATAAATATTGCTATTTAATTAACATTATACAATATGTTTCCTATACAAGCTGACATAACTGTCTATATTTCAAGCGGTAGGTTTATACAGCAATGGTTGGAAACGAGCAGATTTACTGCAAATACTACCATAAATAAACTTTCCCAAACCAACATCGGTAACACAAACAAACGATTATGTCTGTTGTCTGAAACGCAGCAAAAAGCAAAATTGTGGCAGGTGTGACACCTGATAGCTAAATTGAAATTTATAGAATGCATATGGCAGAATTTCATTTTTCTTTTCCATTTAGCGATCAAAAACTAGATGACAGACAGTGTAAAATGAAAACAGATGAAATGAATTTCCGCATGGATCCTGCCAAGTTTCATTTTCTCCACAAGTTCTTGGAAAGCCCAGAACCTATTCCCACGTGCACGGCCAGAATTTGCAGATTCTGTGCTTTACCTCTTCATCCTGCCATCTGACAGTTTGCCAAGTCCTGTGTGCTGCAGAGTGATTGCAAAGACAAGTCTGTTTATTATGGTACCAAGATCTTTTTGTCAGACTTGGTAGCCTAATTTTTATATGGAGCACAAATAAAATACAGTAATATATAAATATATATATACACACACACACACGCACACATTAGTTATAAAACTTTTCAAAGTCACAGTCATTATAATGCTTTCTCTGATGAAAGGAGAAAGACTGGATAATAAATGAAGTGTAATGGAAATTTGATATGAGTTTTTAAATGTGTGCTGAGGTAAAAGGTGAACCTAGTTAACTAAGCAACAGATCCTTTTACTCATCCGATATGAAACAAGATTCTCTGTGGAATAAGTTTCAGACAGGCATGGAGAATTTATTTTTAATCAGCTTTAAAATACAGTCTATAATAAGCATGCCCTTAGGCAGTTATACTGTGCATGCCATCATAAAAAGAAAAAAAAAACCCAAAACTTACAATGAGGCTTAAGAAAAATGGTCAACTGGATGCTAGTTTCTTTAATCCGTGTTGTCTTTGCCCCTGCTGAGGATTCCTGGATCATCTTTTCATCAGGAGAGTTTGGCAAAGCCATTCAGCGGGTGCTGTACGTTGGGACCCACCAAAATCAATATAGGGAATATGAAGGCAATTTTTAAAAGCTAATGTGTGAAACATTAAAAATCCATGCAGTATAAACCATGTATAACCTTACCAACTCCACAGCTCCAATGGATCAAACACAGAAGAAATTGTGGTATATTGCGCACTAAAGTGAAATAACCTTTAAGGATGAAGATTGATTCTTTTGGGAAAGTTTTTACAATGTGGTATATTAAGCAGTTCAGATAAAAATAACATGTCTTCTCATAACAGCGGAAGACACTTTTGAAAGAAATCAACTGGGCAGTGATCTTATGGGCTAAATGAAGGGAATTAAGCTAACAGGAGGAAAAGTTCAAAATTTATGCCTTTGGTACAAAGTATAAGAAAATAATCAAATAGTTTTCTTCTCAGAGCATAATGCCATTCAATTCCAGCTTTGTAATTAGGACGTAATAGTTAGAAAAATGGTTAGTGTTTCCTTGAAGACAACATAATTCATATAGCATTAAAATTATTTTTGTTAAAGCTTTATATACCTCTTAAACAGCTGATGACCTCTAGCACTAGAAAAAAAATTGCCTTTGACAGAGTTTTCATGCACTGAAGTTATTCCACTAAAATCAAGGTGACTGTTCTGGGGAAAAATCAAGCAAAACACATAAGCATGCTACAATCCACCCCAAAAAGACAAAAGACGGGGAGTATTTCTGTCTTGGCTGGGTAGCTGGGAACCTGAAGAACAGAGAGATGAGGGGACATGCCAAGGTTATGTAGGAAGTCTTTGTCAAGGCAGGATCTAAATATATATCTTGGGAGTCCTAGAGGGCACAATATTATCTCATTTTGAATCTCAGTTCTCTGTCTAATTCAGTGCAATCTTCCAAAACAATTATAGCCTGCAGTGTACGCACAATATGCTTGAAAAAAATTAACATGTATTTCGTATACAATTCCTAGCACAATTATGCTCCTACTACACTAGCATGAAATCAATAATAAATAAAGAGGTAGGTAAAAGGAATCAGCAATATGCAGGAAACATTAAAAATGGAAAATCTTCACCAAACCCCAATCAGAGAATTAAAGCAGCCATTTCTGCACTCAGCAATACCAACCTGTCCCTGTACCAGCCGACTGGATTAACAGGGCAAGAGAATCAAAATATAAACCTACTTGGAAATGATCTCAGTTCCTGTACAAATACATACACAATGCGTCAAAAGAGATGTACTTTGTAAGTTTGCCATAGAAATAATATATTTCACAGTTCCTTTCTTAATTATTTCATTGAGACCTACGGAAGTCCCCTGTTAAAACTTTTGCTCTGATGTGAAGTCACACTTTTCATTATTTAACATTTTAGTATTGTGGGTTTGGTATTTGAAGAATTTCAACTAAAACATTAAAACCCTTCTCCATCAGAAAAGAAGTGTATTAAGTACAGAACAGATTTGCATAAGACTTCTTAAGAGAGAAAGAGAGTGAGTGTGATTAAAAATGCCCCTAACACACCTGAAATACATGCTAGCAGTCAAGAACTGAAGGAGGAAAATGAGCTGCTTAAAAATATAACTAACTCCTGTGTGTTGTAGTAATAAAGAAAAAGAACAGTATTTAAAAAAATGTCCAGGGGAAAGAAAAACAAAAGTCTTAAGTAAGATTTCTGAATAACAGAGAAGGGGAAACAACCACCAAGGACTTAGGCATGGCAAAATTCCTGTGCAAATACTTCTCTTCATACTTTTAGTAGGAAAGAATCAGAAGCAGAGACGTATTGGGAGGAAAATCCAAGAAACCAAAGAGAAAATGTAAAACTAATCTTCAGTAAAGGGAATGTAAACATATACTTAAGTTAAGCAAAGAAGACTTCAGGATCTGAAGGGCTTTGCTCCTTGGGGACAAGGAACTAGCAGAGACGTTAGCAGGGGGCATCTGACAGATTTTGCAGACCAGGCTCCACTACCCAAATGTTGAACAAAATGTAGTGCTCGAATTTAAACAGAGAGGAAAGGATGAGTGACCAGGACATGTAAACTTTTAACCTGGGTTTTGTTCCAGATGAAGAACTTGGAAGGATCACAAAGGAATTAATTTATGAGAACTGATGGAGCGGAAAGCATCTCAGCAGAGTTGGCCTGGGTTTGCTGAACTCAGACTAACATTACTGATTGACTTTTTCCATATACTAAATTGGGTAAAAAAGGGTGAGGTAAAATTAATCTGGACTTCAGCAAGATGTTTTGATCTAGTTGCAATCAGAAGAGCCACTGAGATAATGGAGATGCATTGCTGGCTCAAGATGATGTTATGGTGGATGGTGATTAGTTTTCAGATAGAGTATTATCGGGCTGAGTCATGGTTCAACTCAGCCAGCACTGTACTACATAACCTCTAATGATTTTAAGGCAGTGATTAATTTGGTCTTGATCAAATCTGTTGTCGGAATTGGGAGCAGCAATAAATAATTATTTCCTTAGAGTTGATCTAATATACATTAAATGTGTCTGAGGAGGATTCTGGGTCTTGACAGAGCAGCAGTTATGAGCTCTTATGTCAAGGAATGGAAGAGGTGGTGAGTCACAATTTATAAATCCATTTTTTAAATGTTATTTAGAAAATGATTACAAAGATAGTGATGGGGGAAAAGTGGTGGATAAAGTAGGGGAAGAATACACATAAAAAGGCCATTGAAAAGCCAGTTTTCTCCTGGGATGAATACATGGGGACATAAGTTATGCTTATTGCATAGTAACGCGTACCTGCATGAGCTGAGTACAAAACACTACCAAGCAGGAGCGCCTGTAGTTTCTCACCACCTTCAGGGGCATGACAGACTGCTTGTGATACCAAGTGGGAGAATTCAGGTCAGCAACATTCCTGATCCAGAGAGAAGCTTCAAAGCAGTTATAAATTGCCTCAATTATATTCAGAATACCACAAACTATACTTTTTATGTCCAAGTGGATTCTTTTGTAAATGACATCACAAAGAGAGAAGCGGTCCATGAAGTGGAAATTTACCATGAAACGCAGATTTCCCTAGTCGAGATGGAATTGAGCCTTCCTTCTCCACAACAGCCCTACAAAAGCTTTGCTTTGCTGCCAATAACCCCATTCCACATAGCCCCATCTTTTATCCTCCACTGTAATGCCCAGGCTGGGATTTAGAGAAGAACAAAGTATATTACTACTTGGAGAGTGAAATAATTAATTTGTACTTGTGTAGGGGGAAGGTTCAACAGTGCCTCTTGCAACACCCTGACGTTGTTACTGCTGCAGTGGGCTTCAGATGCTTCTCCCCAGGTAGGGAACAGCCTTCTGGGCTGTTGGTCTTATTGTTTCCCACGCTGGTCACCTTTCTGGTGTGCAGGGTACCCCCAGAAGAGCAGGTAACAGCTCAAAGGAGACATTGATCGCTGTATGAATACTCTGAACCAGCCCTGCTTACAACTGGATTGGTTTGATGGGGAAAAACCTTTCAAAACTAGAAATGTTGGCAGTAGCAAAGTTATGCCAATTTACCTCAATATGCTCATTCAGAAATCAATCATTCTGGTTCCAGTCCAGATCTGCTGGAGCTGGAATACTAATTTTTGTTGTCTGATGCTGTCTTGATTTTTCCTTTGTATATACAAAATTTTGTATTCCCATCCCTCTAACAGGATGTGTTTTTACTTTTTCCAGTCTCCTCTGCCTGGCAGGAAACCACATCAGCCTCTCTGTATTTAGTGTAAAAACAGATTAAAGACTGTGGCTTTGGCCAATATTTTGCCATGACTTATATTCTCAGAGGTTGCTACTCGACAGTAGGTACCATTTCCAGAGTATTTCTCCCTGCTTTTTTAGTGTCTTTTCTCCAGGAAGATGAAGAAGAATAACAACATTTTCTTTTGGAGTGTCTGCCATCCTGACGACAAAAGAGAAAGAAACCAAGCTGGCTTTATTTTAGCAAATTAACCATATGCCTGACATCAGTGGGAGATGTGCCCCATTGAGAGAAAAGAATAGCCCCTGATTTTATGGAGATCTTTGCCAGGCTGTGGGCTTGGCTTCTGATCTGCACACAGAACTTTTATCGATGCTTACAGGTTTGTTGGAACTTTTCCTCTATGCTTATGCTGATAAATACCAAAGCAGGTGAGAAAAAGAAGAAACATTGCTTTAGCCTTACCTCCATAGAAGGGACACATAACGTAACATAACGTAACGTGACATGACATGACATAACATAACATTATAAAAATGGAATAACATAATATAAACATGATATTACAAGATTATGGTCCAAAACATGGTGACGTTCCACATTTCTTGATACAGTTGAAAGAAACATCTCCTTTTCCTACCCATTAGAATAGACAATCCAAAGATTCTGACCCCAGAAACATTTGCACACGTTTAACTTCTACTACTAACAGTAATCAATCCTTTCCACTGGCCTCATCACGTATTTAAAGCTGAGTATAAGACCAAAGAATTCACAAGGCCAGAAATATGAGTCAGCATTTACATGGAGAGAACTGAGGTCCAGAGGGATTAAGTGAGTTGCCAGGAAGTGACTATATATCAGAAGTAAAATTGAATTCAGACCTCTGAGACCCAGTCATCCAACTAAATCACAAGAGCACATTTCCTCTATTTAATCATTAGACAAAAAGTGAGACTGAAGAAAAACTTAGCTTCAGTTTGTTTGGAAACATTTTTGCCTCCACTTTTGGTCCAAATTTCAAAGCAGTATCTTTTTTCTATACTTAGACCTATCAAATTCAGAAGGGTAAATGCCCATGGAAAGTGCCAATAGAAGACTGATTTTCTGCCTGCTTGCTGTTTTTTTTTTTTCTCCCCTAAAATAATTCCTAAATGAATCTAAAATGTCTGTTGTTTATATCTCAAGTAGACAACAGTTTGAAATATGCATACCTGTTTCTAGTGAGTTGGAATCACAATGTAGCTACGATTTTATTACCATATCTTTTGTTCTCTGGGTTTCTATTTCAAGGGGTTGATCAAAATTAATGTGGTCTCTCTACCCAATGGCATTTATTTTGGTTATAAGATTAGAAATGTAAATTTGCAATAAAAGAAGAAAATAGGAAGCTGTTTTTAATGAATATTTTACACATGACTAATTAACAGAATCCCCTACAGGAATTTGGAAGTAATAAGGAATTGACTGAAAATAAATTAAAAATTAATAAAGGGGTCTCCAAACAACTTTGTTTATGAGCATTACCAGTTGCATTCTTAGTTATGAATATTTCAAGCTGCTTTGCTATTCAGGATGTTTTATTCTTGGAGTGTTCATAATTTTAGAGGTGATTAGACAAAAAAAGAAGAACAACACAAAACAAAATGTCTTCAAATGATAAAACCTACCTGGGGAAAACTTGGTAATGTACAAATAATGGCTTAATATCCATTGTTTTTGTCTAATAATACCTGCAGTATGATGCTCCTCTTAATCTTCAGCTTCTAAACGGAGTGAACAGAAATGCTCACTAATTCATTGAGAAAAACGAAAGACGTTTCCAAGATATTATCTTAAGACAAGAACTGCAGACACGCAGCTGAGCATAGTTATTAATAATTGTTAGCTGAGCCTGGAGAGGGGCTTTGGTGTATGCACAGACTGTTGCAGCAATCAGAGCTGGTCCAGCAGCGGTTTGTGGATAAGGCTGCAGCATCAGAGCTGGGATGCCAGGCAGCCACAGACAAAAACTGCACAAAAATACTTTGCTAATGGCAGAAAGCATGGCTACCACTCAGCTATTCTGTTCACATTTTCTTTACTAAATCTATACATCAAAGTGCATTGCAAGACAATGGGACAAAAAATATCTTCCCTTGTTTACAGTTTATCTTCATTTATATCAGTATAGCAGAAATGTTAGGGGGGGGGGGGAAACACATGAATGCCAAGTGTTCTCATACGTCTGCAATATTTTAGCTTGTTAAAAATCTTTGAAATAAAAGTGAAGTGATTTGAATTTTGTGGTACTGCCTCTGATACAAAAACTGATAGAAAAACGTCCTCTGAGAACTTAAGCTAAATCATCCAGCACCTTTAGCTGTGGAAGGCCAGAGCATAAACCTGAAGAATGGAAAAGAAAAGGAAATAAATGACCACTTCAAAATAAATAAATAGATCCCCTTCACTGTTAGATGATCCGATCAATCTAGGTATCCTAATGCCAAAGACAAATAACAGCAAAACTAAAATAAAATAATAAGCATTGAGTGAGGTTTTGTTGTTTTTTTTAAATTCAAACCAAAATGAAACCATGGCAGATTTTGCAGAGCTGGTCAGTTCTTTCTGTCTGAATTTTAAGGACTGAAACCTCTTCTTGGGTCATATGCTATTACTGGAAACGGAGTTCCAAAAAAATGACAAAGAGGAATTTTTTTTTTAAAGCAATGACACTTCCTGAACAGATCAAATGTTCATAGAGAAAATACTTGGGGACATATATTAAGAAGTAAAGAACCAACACTTCTAGTGTAATCTGTGAAGACTGCATGAAGTTCCCTTAATGAGAGCTTGAAGGTCACTGCCCAGAAAAAAATGATTAGCATAGTATTGTTGTGAACTTATCCCCCCAGCGTAAGTGTTAGTAAAAAATGGCTTTGTTGTCATCGTAATAATAATAATAATAATAATAATAATAATAATAGATTTGGCCACACACACAAAAGAAAAAAAGTCACACACCTTAATGTAGGAAATTCTAACTCGTCACATCGGTGGCACAGTTTCTCTGTAAAACAGAGCTAAAAGATCTTTCCCAGCTAAGTCCCTGTGAAGTGTTTGGGCATGTACCAGTCCCATTTTGCTTCAGATTCCAGGGAACCATGTCTGCCAGAGGGTGCAAGTCACTAGTGTTTGACGGCTCTCTTCAAAATCTGTATCAGACAAGATGTATATGTCATCTCAGCTTTTCCCCCCCACCCAGGTAGACAGATGAATAGCAGGAGGATGCTTCTACCTCCCATGAACAAATTATCTTGATAGAAAACAACATTAAAAAAAAATTATGAAAGAGCAGTTCCACCTTCTTTCAATTGACTAATTGCTTTTACACTTTCGCTGCCACCTGAGAAGTCTAACATAGCTTAAATCATGAATTAGCGTATAGGGTGTGAGCTTCTTCCTTGAAAAAAATCTGCAGATCTCTTGAGAATAAAGAAAATGATGACGCCATCATGGTCAAATGCAAAACTTTCCTTAACGTCAGTAAGAACCTACGACATTTCAGGCATGGCAGTTCTCATCATAAAATCACAAGTTTCTGCTCCGATGCATGGAGGCACTAGGACTTCTCCATCACATAGAGGAAGACCATCTATTTCCCTGATCAACAGCACAGACTAATTAGTTTTGTTTAAGCTTTCTAAAATAGAAGAACTTCCCTGTGCCTTTCAGGATGAAGCATACAAAAGTCCTGGACATTTTGCAATAAGATTTGGCCTTAGGCACACTCAGATGAAACCTGGGAAAGCTCCTAAGGCTCTGAATTCCTATCTGAGCATCACAGTCTTCAGATATCTGTGTTACTAGTTTAAAATAACACTATGTACTCTTGAAAAGCCAAGGAATTCTCTCCAAGTCTGAAGACACTGGTTAGTCTCTGATCTCTTTTTCCAGTGTCCTCATCTAACGAAGAACCAACTAAATAAAGGTTCAAACAGTTTTCACCAATTTATAAATGTGATGTGTTTCTTAAAAATAAGTAACTGATTATGACGATTTAGCTATCACTAAAAGCTTTTAAATAAAACCTAAAATTTATCCTCATTGTAAAAAGAACTTACAGTTTCTGAGGTTTATTGATAAGGCCATTTATCTTCTGAGCTGATTTGCTCTTCTGAAGATAAGCTCCAAACAACATTTGTTGGATATTCATTCTATTCTCCATAGCATCTAGTTAATTTTTCCGCTTCCTAACGGAAATACTTTTTTTCTTTTTTTCTTTTTTTAAGGTAGAAAATCACCTTGAGGTTTCCAACTGGTTTGCAAAGACTAGACCAAAATACGGTTGAAATTTAAATATCAATAGCTGCCAGTAAACATTGGCAAGAATTCCAACCATTGGCAAGAACTTTTTATTGAAAGAAAAAAGACTTGTCTTCTTGTTGGGAAGTAACGCCTGTAGCTGCAGTACGAGCGGAGCCGTGTGGCAGGAGCTCACCAGGAGCGCGGTGTAACCATCAGCATTAATAGGGCTGCGGTGCTGGAGGAGTCGGCAGGTAGTGAATGAACAGCTGGGGAACAGTTTGATTCACAGATGCTTCAATATTGCTAGAAAGGCCTGTGGTGAAATTCATGGATGTTTTACAAATAACAAACCCATAGCTATTCCAGCTGTGAATAGTCAAGTTGCAAATAATAGTTTGAGGGTCCAGGCCAATTTTCCCCAGAGCTACAACATATTGTAGCGGATCGCTATGTGGCTCTGCAATATATTTTCCCCACAGGAGTGGTGGAAGGAAGGAGGTGCAGCCTCTCCTCCCCTCCCTTTAGCACACCAGACCATGCACAGTTCCCATCACATGGCAGGGAAGCGCCAAATTCAGCTGCGTCTTTACACAACCAGCTGCCAGATTGTAAAAATATTGAACATCAAACCTTTCGAACCATTCTACCAAAGAAGTAAACTTTTCCTTTAGGTAAAGGAAAAGCCAAATGCAAAGATCAGATCCAGTTCCTGATTGACACTTTGCAAGAGTCCTTTTTTAAAAAACAAAAGAGCAATTTGTATATATTTTCTAAGGTTTTGATGTATAAAGCCCTGAGAAAACTCTGGCAAAGCTTTCTCACAAGACACGTGTAACAAGGAAGCAAACAATAAACCAGACTTCTCAGGTCATATTGTTTAGTCAAGAAAACTGGAAACAAACAGAATAAACAGTGAAAAGTAAATGAAATTTTTGAAGTCTCTCAGGTATAACTTCCTCAGGTTCTCATTTTACAATGAGTCTCCATAGCAGATATTACAGGGTCCAACTCTATAATTTGTATTTATAAAACAGGAGCAAGTAGGTGATCACTAGAGGTAGTAATAATTTGCACTAGCCTTTATGGAAATACTTAAAATTATAATTGCAATGTTCTCTTATTATTAAATAAGAGAAATTATTAAATGCTGGAAAATGGCATGCAAAATAGGCAACATAGTTCCCTTCCTAAAAAAATAAAAATAAGGACTAGTAATAATTTGAAAAGCAGAAGTCTGTCCTTGTATAAAGAGCTAGAGATTATAAAAAACAGATTGAAAAATGTCTTTAATTGACATTTCTAGCATCTGTTTTATTTTCATCTTCAATTAGGAGCCAAATCCAACGAAAAGAAGTGTTTTGGCTCTGAGTCAAGTTAAATTTTTCTGGCTTTAGTTCATTTTTATCAAGTGTAATTTTACTGACTTCTATTTATTTATTTATTTCTATGGCCCAGTGTTTTTGTAGCACATTTTTATCTTGCATATGTGGGTGAGTTTTATATAAGTAACATGCATTAATATTTCCACTAAAAGCTATAGAAATGCCACAAAAGTCTGACATGCCTTCCTCCCTTTCCCCCCCCCCACCCCCAAACCAGCAGTAATTTATGGCAATTACTTGGATCCATTGTCTCTCCAATGCATAAAGAATCTTGAGTCCTGGCACAAGCAACGATCAGAAATAATTTAGTCTTTTACTTCAGTCTGCCAGCAGAACTCTGCCTAAAACAAAATGAACATGATTTCCTTCCCTATCACGAATCTAACCCCTAATATGTTTATCTCTCTGCAGACACTACCCTATCTTCTGTCCTTTCCCCACATTTCCTACTTGAACGCTGTCAAAACCAACAACTCAGGCTATTTTTGACCTGGTGGGTACTCCACCTTCCTCTGGCTGGTTTTCTGAAGCCCAGTCCCACTCACAGCCATCCCTCTCAAAACTTCTGGGGATGCAGGTGGTGAGCTGCCACTGACCACAGCGATGGTCAGTGGTGGGTCGTGCATCCCATTGGAAATATTCCAAACTCTGTGGAGCTCTACAGATCAAAATTCACACCCTAAATCAATTCAGGGGCCCATAAGAAACGAGTACTTGTTATCTACTTACTACCTGGAAGCCTTGCTAAACTGGCAGCGTCCTGCATACAAGCAGTTTAAGCATGATTTAGCTAAGATGCAGCTGTGTGTTGGCTCCTTGCAGAATCTAAGGTTGGGATCAAGAAACAAGATCCTTATTTGAAAAGAAAAGGTCATAAGATGTGAGCAGGCGCCAAGCAATTTTTGTCTTTAATGACAGTACAGTGAAAAAGACAGAGCTTTTTGAAACAAAACCAACTACTCACTGTAGCAGTGAGCTCAAATAAGGTGTGTTTTATCACTTATTGTCCTTGTTGCATTACCCAGGGACTGTAATGTAATTTGCTAGTGCCACCTGCCCTATTCAAATACATTAAAATAAGGATTCTTCGCTGTTTTCTGAAGAACATAGCCACTTTGTCCTTTGATCTCAAACTTGTATTAAAAATCATGTTTGGATGTTTGATTTGTTTTTGCAATGAGTAGGCAGGCAGCGTTTTGCAGTGGGTTTCCATAATCAGATATTCACTTCTATCATTCACTTTTAAATAAAGTATAAAGTGTTGGCACGGAGGGAAAGTACAAAGCTATTTTAAAATGAAGCACACTGATTAAAAATGAATAAATATGTTCAAATAATGAATCTGACTATAAAAGAAGCCAAAATCTACATTCCAGTGCAGGCAATGTATGAGGAACACAAACGTTTACCTTAAGTTTCTGTTTAACTCTACTGACAGCTATTCTCAGTAACATTGAAATAACGATACACCCCTTTCATTCTGTTTCCCTTATATATGTGCATATACATATGTATTGTATGACGATAGATACTAGCACTGGTGTTTCTTCTGAAGACTTCAGTCTGATTCAAACCTCAACCCAGAAGTCTGGGAGTCTGAATTAGCTCATCTCAGTGTTTTCAATGAATGGTATTCCTGTGCTCACAAGAGCTGAATCCCAGGAGTTAAACTGAGAGTGAGGTTAAGGGTTTACACCTGTCTTGCCTGGGACCATCCCCCTTTGGTACCATATTTAGCCCCTTATAAGAGATAATTAAGCCCTAAAAGCACTTTCATGGAAGACCTTTGAGCGTTCATGTACATCAGATCAGGGTTGGAATGTGTAGCTTGCTGATCAAGTCCCTTTCTCTCATAACATTAAAGTATTTCTTTTTTATTTCATGAACAGTCCTTGAAACTGCTCCTCTATCCACTAAAAACCATAGCAGAGTCCATTAGACTGTCATATGAAATTGATTGGGCATTAAACTGAAAAATCTATTTTTAAAATCTTGCCTTCATGCAAGCTAGCTTTACACCTGGACTGACCTATAGCAAATAGCCAAGACCCTCAGAAATGGTATGATGGACCATTGTATAAATGGAAACTTGCGATCGATCAGAAGAGTTTGCACTTCATTGATCATCTAAGATGAGAAAAAAAGATCTGTAAGTGCAATTCTGAAAGTCAGGGGAATTCTCACACATCTTGTTTACCTGGAGCAGAAAATAAAATTCCTGGATTCCTCAACACTGTGGAGCTGAATTTAAATATTCAGCAAACCATTGAAATACTGTCCTAAAACAATCTGTAGCCAAAACCTCAGACAAAAGATCGAGCTAAACATCTGACTGTCATGAGCATTTCTGAACTGTTAACACGTAGCAAACCCACTTGTATTTCACACAAAGAAGTGTGTTACTTTTTGCATAAATATTGGCAATTCTAAAGGTACACAGTAGGTATAAATGCTACATCCTTGCCAGCACCAATTATGCTATCGGACATATATAACAGTTAAAAAGATATCTCTCAAGAAACAGGATAATTTTATGTAAAACCTATACAAATGATAGGATTGGATTTTGGCCAGTAGCATCTTTTATCCAGCACCTTATCAAGTAGAAAGCTCCCCTTCCTGGTGAATGGTACACTGAGGGAGGAAGGATGGCAGGAAAACTGAGCACTGTAAAGGCACTGAATGGTTTCTTTTATAATGGCGTGTTGCTAATGACTCCCGAGTTAAGATTGGGTTGAGATTTGCATTTAAATCAGGGCTGAAATCCCCTTGTTTCACACTTTAATGGTTGAGTAGTCTCTAAATTTGGCACAGTAAACTTCAGAGGAGAATTTTCCTCGTTATTTTCTTCAGTAAATATTTACTACTTAGTTATTAAATATTTGCAAAGGAAAGTTGCAAAGGAAACAGCTTTCCTTTCGTGTCTCATTATCTTGGGTTTTACAGTCCTCAAGCCCAGCAACCTTCACAGGTATGTAAGTTCATATACGTGTACGTACACACCTTACATCCCTTCAAGTATCTTTTACCTGGTAACTTACTGTCAACACAGACCATCCTAGAAATTCTGAATTAAGCACAAACCTCTATTTTGCTAAACCAGCCAACCTACTGGAGCTGTATGTAGAGGAGATCCTTCATGCAGGTTTTTGTTCTGATGAAGGTAAGTTCCTTGGGCTCACTAGTCCTTATTTTCAGTGTGGAGCCAAGCAGCTCTTCACATATATAATATTATTATTTTTGTATTAAAGCTTGCTGTTACAATAATGGATTTTTATGATTGCATACTTTGATCCATTATAATGGTGCAATCATAACAGTTACGGGAAAATAACACTGTGTGTTGTTGTAGAGATGCATAGCAATGTGACAGAATTAGAGAACTGACCCACAGCTAATCATAAGGACTGGAAAAGCAGGTTGTGAAATTGGAAAGAATCTGAGTCAATTATGTAGCTCATTCATTCCTGCTCTGAAGCTTTTCTTTGCACACTTGCTGTTAGCCTCATAACTCCTTCACTCATTCCCCTTTTTTATTCCAATGGCCAAACTCCCCGCTGCAGGACAGCCCCTGTCCAAGGGGCTTCACCACTCTCATGCAAGCTGTTTCCTTTGTACTAAGCCAGAGAGATTCACCAGACTCAAGCCAGGCAAGAGCTGAGGATATGAGTCAGACTAGGTTAAGAGATCTAAGGTTTAAGGAGAGGAGGGTTAAGGATGAGGCCAAGGGGAGAAATAATAAATCAAATGCCAGCAGAATATTAGGTAACTTCAGAGCTTATTTGGCTTTCACAGCTTGTATTACTGGGATGTACAATCTAATAACCCCATCCATGGAAAAGACAACAAACAGCAAACCTGTATGGACTTCATACAATATAGCAAATATTTGGCTTAATGTATAATATTACAATTGGGTTATGAACGAAGGGTAGAATTTCTCTTTGATTAAGCAGAGCTGGATTAGTAAAGGACTAGACTCAG
>VYZW01032506.1:1490-11623 GCA_013401315.1 Balaeniceps rex | reverse complement strand
CTGAGTATTGTAGTCTTGCTAGTATTACCTTGATAATGAATAACCTATACTGTTACAGTTTCATACTCAAATCTCCCTTGCATTCCATATACACAGACATACATATAAAATTTTCTGTTGGTATTTCCACCAGCTAAGAAATATTACAGCTACCACCAGTGCTCCGTATCATTTTCTCTTCTCAGCTCTCTTTTGACAGGGTTTTATTGCCTCCAAAGAAGGACAGTCACAAAGGTCTGGCCTAAGCATTTTGTTCTATACTTTTTCAAGAATGTAGGAACACCTTCTTATGAGGTGGTTGTGGTTGCTGGGATTGTTCTAGTGATGGAAGCACTCTCAGGTTTTCTTTTGAAGAGGATGGGAATGTAGAGAAAGCAAAAGTAACAGAGAATCAAGAGGTACCAGAAAAATTTACCAGGTACACAGTGTTGGTACGGTGAAAGATGGGTCATACCATGGTCTAAGTGCTCTCTCATGCATGCCTAGCCCAGAGGCACCCCGGTGTATTTGTCCTTGCTTGTGCTCACATGTAGCTGATAGCTACATCCCATACCAAAAAGCAGCATCCAGGTCTCGGACAAGTTGCTTTGACATCATTTTAGACTCGAAGGTCTCAGACACTAATTAAAGGAGCAGAGCTGCAATACCTTGCTCAAATACACCCATACCTCCTAAAAAGTAAGAGCATAAGCAGGAACAGTCTTGTGTAGCTCTGCCATATCACTGCCTATGAGATGCATGAGGGGACGTATGAATCTGGAGAAATATTTGCTTCCAGGATGTTTTCTTTCTGATACTGGACCTGAAAGATGAATAGATGGAGCACTTGGTAACATGGCTAAACTCTGACCATCTGAAGTGGAATATGCAGCTCTTAAAACATGTTCATGTAATTACAGACATGCAATTCAAGCCATGAAATGAGCAAGGTAAGACATATATAAGTGTATTTTAGAGGAAGAGAAGATTAGTTTAAAGCTAGACTGGCAGGATTAAGGCCAAATGCTACAGAAGTAAAATGCTAAAGGAGTTTTAGTTAAGGAGTGCTAAAACACAGACGATAGTTATGGTGCAGTAACAGTGAACATGAGGAGAAGAGCTCTGACCTGCCCAAGCTGCTGAAAGGAACAGTGAAGAAAAGATGCTGTCTACACTCTTTTCACTGTTTGTATAGTAAGCAGGGAAGGGAAGCATGGATCATGCCCCTAGAGATGCTGTTAAGCTGAAGACACTCAGACCAAACTTGCTTCTGCTCCAACAGCAGGCATACAGAAAATCATCTGGAGGAGTAAAGTACATTATTCTATTGGAATTAGCATGAAAATGGAAAGGAGTCATCAAATTCAGTGAGTAACACATTTAACATTTAATTACTGGCTTTCCCTTTTATTTTACTGTTCCACAGATAGGGTACAGTAATTGCAACCAGCCTTCTAAAAGAAGAAAAGGAGGAAAAAAAAAAAAAGAAAAAAAAGGTGACGTGGGAACATTCCTTTAATTTTTATATTTGATACAGAGATGTCCTTCATCATCTGTGCCGCTCATCAGCATAAATATTCTTCTCTGTATTTCAATTTCTACTGTGAAATTGTACCTTAAGCAGACCCAGATGGTGAATCTAAGAACACCCAAACCATAAATTTTCTGTGTATACTCTGAGTAATTTGGCTGCCAACCCCAGTTTAGAAAGCATCTCATTACTCCAACTACAGCTTGTCAAACCCAAGCACTGGAATGAAGCATTTTAGATGTAAGGAAATTCCTGACATGATGGGATAAAAAGAAGTATAATTTCTAAGAGAAACTATGCTTTCAGCTATGTTTTTCCAAGCCACAATTTTTTCCAACTTCAAGTATGTACTTAATGTCTTTCCCTGTAACTGAACCATATTGGAAAGAGGAAAGATACTTCCTTTCACATTTCAAGTAGTTTCTTGACTGGCTGGGCTCTTTTTAAGTTTAATTTCACTGAAGGTGCTCTTCTGTTGGGTCACCAGTCCCTTCTGGTCCTCCCCAAGCACTGCATCCTTGCCCAGCCACTCTGGAAAGCCCCTATGGCTGGTCAGTGGTGGGAGAAGAAGGTGCCTGCAGCTCTCAGATGGGCTAAGGCACCTCTGAGAGTGCTTGTCTCACCCTGCAGATACCTGAGGAGCTGGTTGTGATGCAGGTCTTGATTTAGCCAACTCAGTCAACTGAGGTAAAGGCAACTTTCTCAGTCCAGGCTGAATCTTTGGTGTATTTTGCTGCTTGAAACCGGTTTGTTTAGTATTACCTACTTGAGAGGTTTCAGTCTGACCGCTTTGAGAGAATTTGTACTGAAAGTAGTTCTGTTGATAAGGAGCAAATGAGCAATATGTATGAAATGTTAATATATGCAAATTAGCTACTCAGTACTATGAATCTTAAATGATTAAGGCAATGAAAGAATTTACAGAAACACAGACTTTTTCTGCTTTGAGGGGGAAAGATCATGTGAAGAAATGGGAACAACAACAGTAAGACAAAGTTAACGCTGATCTTCAAAAGGAGAAAGGATAACTGTCCTAGTAATTTCTCTCCTGTAACTGAAGGCTACATTTTGTATCATGTAAAATAGCAGATCTGTAGGCCAAGATCCTCAGAGATAGCTAAGTGACTGACTTCAGAAGACATGGACTCAAGTGATTCCTCTTTCTCTTAGTAAATTACTTGGTGCCTCATTGCAAGGAGTATCCTCGCTTAAAAAAGACAGTGGCAATATGAGGTCAACACAACTGGAAATTAAGCATTTGAAGCTTACTGGCTTCTGATCATTGTGCCTTTGTGCAGAATAGACATTTCCTCAAAAATTCCTGTTGATTTTTTTTAATTTGAGAGGGACAAAAAGACTGGTTGATGGAGGTGCTTTATAAAAAGATCTCAACTTTTCTCAACTCACTCTTTGATGATGTAAAGCACATTCCTTACTCTGGTACCTAATGAGACAGAACACTGATTTTGGGGAGAAAAGTGTTGCAAAGAAAGGTGAGAGATGAAATAACAATTTGCTGTCATGTAAATTGTTTAAACTGCATTCACTTTAAGTTTTATTTAAATATTAAACTGCAGGTAAACGAAATTCAGAGTTTATGCCAACTTGGCACAGTTAAATACCACCCATCATATCAGAACTAATAGATGGGAACCTAAAAAAATTAGAAACATAAATGAAAGATAATAAGATTCATTTGGGAATTGTGATCAGTTAGGATTTTTTGTAATTCTAATACATATATAATTAAATAGATGAAAGAAACATGTAAAGCAGGAGTGGCAAAAGGGGTGAGGGACTAGAACAATACAAATGAGACTTTAGGTGTGATTTGACTACCTGAAAGTCCAAAGGAGTTTTCATGAGTAGAATAATCATGTGCTGTGCCTGGAAATCAATAGGTTACTGCATGTAACCAGGTGTTGAGAAATTGACACCTCTACAACCCAATTTTGTCCTAGGCATCACTTCGCTAGATAGATATCAACAAATTGGAGAGAGTTTACAGAAGAGCAAGGAAAACTGTCTTGGGTTTAGGCATTATGAGTTATAAGGAAAGATTAAAAGAACTAAAATATGTTTAGCTTGGATAAGAGATGACAAAAGGGAGACATGATAATGGTCTACAGATAGCTGCAGGGCTTAAACACTGAGAAAGGAAAGGTATTATTTTGTTCAGCACAGAGAAGCAGAGGGGCAAAATTAAGAAAGGGAAAATTTATGTTATGTAGCAAAATCTTTCTGGCAGTGAAGTATATTATGCTGCACACAAGAGGAATGATATGAGTTCTGTCACATGGTACCACAAAGCTAAGCTGGGTAAAGTAATGGAGACTGTGCAGCAAGGAAAATTTCTAGAAAAATTGACAGAATAATCCTATTAGTTCCTGTAATGCTAAATGTTACATAACAGGAAACAGTATCTTCATGCTAATCATACTCAGTTACAAATCTGCTCTAAGGTGCAGTTCCAAATATTTTAAAATATAACCATAAAAGGTTTTTTTTTTAAAGATTGCAGTTATTAAAAAGTAGAGAAACAGAAAAATCACTACTACACTGAGAAACAAGAAATTCAGACTTCAGGTAAGCCTGAAAGAGATTAAAATGTTAGAGAAAGTAATGTGTTGAAGCATGAAAAACACTTTGTGTCCTCCAAAATCCCATCCTGCCACTGAAATGTCTTTCCTGCAATTCCTAAGATGATCCATTCACTGAGTTATTGTTGTGTAAAACTCAAAAAAATTGTATCACCATATGTACATACTTACATATTTGAAATGCTAAGTCAGTTCTTTATTGCTCTTCTCAAATGTAAGTGCTGAACTCTTCTGCTAATTACTGGAAGTATCTTCCATTCCAGTTAAGACTGAGGAGTGATTGCCATGATTTTGCTGAAGGTGCAATCACGAATTTTTAAAGCAAGTCCTCTGTAGACTATGCAAGCTTAGAGAAGCCATGAAGTTCAAACAAGTATAATTAGATGTAACATAACATTTTGTTTTCCTGTGCTAAATGGTACAGTCATCTGAGTTATCTGCCTTAAGGGCTAAATAGGACAGTTAGATTTCCAAAGTCTTCTCAGGGCTCCAGCACTTGAATCAGTATTAAGTTTCTTTTTCATACCTTCATTTGATTTAAAGATTACTCTTGATTCTGAGTCTTGTGGGTTTTTATTAACTTAAAAACGCTGTCTCATGAGGTTTTACAAGAGCAGCAACAGTAAATATCCATTTTCTCTTCTGTGCAGCATGATAATACGAAATAAGGTGTAATGAACTACTTGCCTGACAGTAGCAGACAGTAGTCTTTGCATATCATTCACGTTGTCCTGTGGTAATACAATCACAGGGTTCCTTCTCATATTTCTTTAAGTGCCCTTTACACTGTACAACCTAGCAACTGTTGTGCTGTATGCATACCAAGTATTAGATATATAAAATATTAGATATATGTAATAAAATAAAAATACTTTTTCTTGACTAAAACTAATATAAAAAAATTCTTAATATAATGAAAAGAAATAGGACCTCTCTTGCACAGAACTCCTAGTTTTAATACCCTGGTTTTAATACTGTGATATTCTGCTTAGAGGAAGTAAATCCAGTCAAACTTACCTACTGTCACATAAAAACACAACCTGATACATTCATAGTAAAAGTTATTAGAAAAATCTAACGCTAATAACAGCAAAATAATATTTGAAGTTTTCTGTAAGATTTTCCTGTCATTAACCAAAAAATGCAAGGGACGTAGTAATGTTCCAAAGGGGCAGATGCTGTTCTGCTAGGCTGCATTTTTTTGTTTATATGTTTAAATAATTTATTAAGCCATCTCCCTTAATGGGAGCAGAAGCTTTCTGTACGTTTGCTGAATATCTTCAGAACACTGCTGAGGTGTTAGAGGTGAAACCAAAGGAAACCTTGACTGGTTTGCTGTCAGATCTTAGCCTTTGGGTAAATCCATGGATACCAGCTGGATCCCAGACGAGCTTTACCCATGCAGTTACATAATAATCTCAGTGCTTAGTTTTTTTTTTAATTCCGGGGGAGGTGTGGGGTACTGGGCATGAAGACAAAATCCCCAACAAACAAACAAACAAAAACCCCCAACAAACAAAAAACAAACCCTAGCTGAAATGTGAAAAGGAACCACTGCCACCATTCAGTACCATCTATTGCCATTAAAACTTAACATAACATCTCTCCTAACTGCCCAGTCAGACACAATCACAGAAGGGCTTCTGCCGCTGTTCCAGGTTAAGTGGTTATCTCCTACCCTCACCTTGCTCCCTGCTTCCAATCAGTATTAGTCCTGCAGTTCTCCCAAATGCGATTTCCTTTTAAAATGAAATGGGCCAATTTGTAAAGAAGTAGTTTGGTTTCAGCTGTTTTCTAACCCAACCTGGTAAAGGACCGTTGCACTTGCAGAACTGATGCCAATAACCCTCTCATGGGTGATGCTTTGAAATGAACATGTCAAGGTTACATATTCAGTTGCAACCAAAAAACGAGCGGCCAATGTAGTTGGTCTAACTCACTCTAAGTGCATTTACTGCCATATAATAACACAAAACCAACAAGGTGAGCATAGGTGGAAAGGTCTCAGTGGCATTGCTTTGTTCACAGGCAGCAAAAACTAGAGATGCCTGTGTGGGTGGTGCTACATAAGTGGCAGAATTGTCCTTTATATTATATGACATCACACTTGCCACACTTAAAAATAAATACACCCCCCAATTTGCTGATACATTAAAATATTTCTGACAGTTTTACCATGACTTTTCTTGATCATCCCACTCAAAATGCTATATTTCTTTATGATTTTGTAGATATTTTCAAAGGTACTTAGCACTGATGTAAAGCTATTGTAATAGTCCAAGCTGAGTGTTTTTGAACATACCACTGAAGTAATGTATCTAGTCTTTCAGTGGAAGGATAACTTTGTATTTGTTAAAATATTATGGCTTAAAAAGCAGAGAATTTTTGGATTATTTTTATAGAAGCTCAAATAAGTTGTTGTACGCCTCTGTCCCCTTTTCCAAAGGAGTTCAGCAGTATCATTTCTTGGACTGATATCCTGTGAGCTGTACTCCAGCCTTCCCAGAATGAATCTTGTCTATACTGTACATCAGACAGTGATGCTTTAGAGAAGGATCGATGGAGTTGCTACACTTTGGGAGAAGGAGCAGACAATCCTTGTCAGAATACTCCGTGCCTATCATCTTCACGCCTTTCGTATAAGACACAATCTTCCACATGAAAAAATAACACAGTTTGAGTCTTCTGCATACTACATGAGTGGGCTCACAGTCCTTCATGCATGGCTGCATACTTTTACATTTTTAATCATGAGGGTGAAGGATTAGTAATTTTAGCAGTCAGGAGCTTACCTGATCTGGAATGAGTAATATCAGTGCAAACAAATTATACTTTGATCCTTTGGAGAAAATCGACCGTTATGCAGAATTAATTGACAGGGAAGCAGTGGCTGCAGACAGCCAGATTCTAATGATGGGTCGAGTCAAGCCAGGGAAGCTGTTAAACTTTTCATAAGCCTTATAAATCTTACATAAGAATTTTAGTAAAACACACTAGGCAATATAGGAAATAAAATGTGCTGCAGTTCAGTTATCAGCCCTTCCAAACTGCCAGTTCTGCCTGTCTACAAATTCTTGTGCTTCCTCCCCCCTCTCCCTTTACAGGTTTTGTTCATTTGCTTATCAAACCCTTCAGTCTGCTCCATTGTCTGCTCTGCATTTCTCATTACCAGCTGAGTATCTTATCAAAAGCCGTTGTCATTTGGAAAATGCATTGTTTTTATTCAGTTTTCACATCATTTTTCCTGCCTCATTGAGCAGGCAGAACTGCAAGACAGCCAGGCAGAAGGAAAGCTTTGTCCTGTAGTTTAATTAAGTCTCAGTTGTTTGGACTGTGAGCAGCAGTAGAAGGCACGTTGGACTTAACCCCCTCACTCCAGGCTTAGAAGTCAATATTGCTATGGTGGGAAAGCAGTAGAGCACTTTCTCTACCAGCACGACAAATTATAGGCCCTGAACACCATTTCACCCTGATTTTGAAAGGTGTACATTTGCCCTCTGCACTGCTGCCCATGGTCTGTGCTTTCCACCTTCATCCTGCTCATAGCATGAAGGACCCGCCATCTGCATTCGAGACACCCAGGCACTGGAGGGTGCACCTCACATTTGGCGAAGAGGAGAGCAGAGCTCCTGCTTTGCTGGTTTTAGGTGGGGAAAGGGCATGCTGGGATAGGCGTCTGGATGTGTATCAGTATCTCTATCAATGGACAGAGTATAGAAAGACAAGGAGCAAATGAGTCTGAGTGGACCCCATCAACCCTGAAGAAAGCTGAGAGGGGGAAAACAGATGCAATGACTCCATCAGATATTCAGCCTCAGTAGAAGTTGAAACTTTATTTTGTACTTGGGTGCATGTGACCTAAAAACCATGGGATAAGACAGAGATGCTTCCTGGGCCTCTGTTCCCATGTCTGGCATGAACGCTTTGTCTTCTGATAAAGTGCTAAGGAAATAAGTAGCAGAGCTGCTATAGAGGAAAGCAGGCCTACTGGCATAAATTCAACAGGAATACTCTTTGATTGCTTTGCTTTTGCATCATGTAAATATTAGGTCTGTTCCATATCCTTTGGATACTAAAATCTGAACAAAGCTCTCATATTTTTCCCCTGAAAAAAGCTGAAGTAAAATGCTGATGCTGAGACAATCAAAGAAAAAGCAAATAACAGCAATCATGCTGACTCTAGAGAAAACTGCAGCACACAGTAGAGAATTTATCGCTTGCTTAGATCCTCAGATGGGACTCACTTGGATTGTCAGCTGGATCTGCAAGAGTAAACACTCAGTGAAGTCAGGAATTGGAGGCTGCACTGTTGCTTTGAAGCTGGTTTGGTGAAGCACTCATAAAGTAAGAGATTATTCAGGACAGCTCTGACACTGCAGGAGCTGCTGCATTTTCCTTTTTTGTTTCTCTTCCCCAATCCTCTGCATGTATAAAGGAATCCAGAATCTGCAGAGATCAATATAAGTATCGAGTCACCTTTTTAAAGTTTCTACAAATTTCATGAGGGCCCCAGGCAAAAGTTGCTGGATAAGCACCTCCTTGCTCCCCCTTGCATGCTGATGGTCTGACCTGAGCCAAGTCAGGTCCCATCATCTGCCTCTAAAATCGGTTCTTCTCTCCTGTTACTTGAGCTGGAATTTCTGTGATGTGTTTCCTCCACACTATTTTCAGATTTACTGCCTGAATTAATCTGTTATTATAAATCTGTAGACTTATTATTTACATGAATGCCAACAGCAGTCTTTTTAGTTATTTTCTTTAGTGTTTGCTAAAGAAACGTACTGAACCTCAGTATTGTATTTAGATTATCTTTGCTCCTTTTTCACATTCAGCCATCTTAGATGATCCTGTGCCTGTGTCGCAGAATCACAGAAGGGTTAAGGTTGGAAGGGACCTCTGGAGGTCATCTGGTCCAAATCCCCTGCTCCAGCAGGGCCACCCAGAGCCCAGGACCATGTCTAGATGTTTTTTTAATATCTCCATGGAGGAAGACTCCACCACCTCCCTGGGCAGCCTGTGCCAGTACTAGGTCACCCTCACAGTGAAAAAGTGTTTCCTGATGTTCAGAGGGAACCTCCTGTGTTTCAGTTTGTGCCCATTGCTGCTGGTCCTGTCACTGGGCACCACTGAAAAGAGCCTGGCTCCGTCCTCTTTGCACCCTCCCTTCAGGTATTTATATGCATTGTAAGATCCCCCTGAACCTTCCCTTCTCCAGGCTGAACAGTCCCAGATCTCTCAGCCTTTCTTCAGAAAAGAGATACTCTGGTCCCTTCATCATCTTCATGGCCCTTTGCTGGACTCTCTCCAGTATGTCCATGTCTCTCTTGTACTGAGGAGCCCAGAACTGGACACAGGAAAAGTAGAAGTATCTGTCTGCATCTACAGTCAGGATGTGACTGAAACTTCCAAACACATAGATCCCCAAAAGTGTATGACTCTCAAAACCCCTGTTGTTTAAACTTCATTAACAAGCCTACAAGCAAAAAGAATATTATCAAATATATAAGGAACTCTATATGCAATAATTATTTAAACATAATAATAAACTTGAGCATGTTAGGACAGGAAAGTAAAGACAATGTTTACAAACAGACCTAAAGGAGAAATTCAGATTGAAAGGACTTGGAATCTGACTAGGTTGCGATGGTTAAAATAGTTATTCTTACGGAAAGGGATGTTAAGGTCTTTAATTAAAAATGTTGGGAAGCTTAATTTTATACTAGGAAGACAGTTTCAGGTTTGACTTTGTGTACCACTGTGCAGAATAACCAACTAACATGCTTCCCTGTAGCACATAAGTTTTTCTTAGACGTTCATTTAAGTCCTGACCCCTTGTAATTCTCTTAGTGTCAAGCCCTGAGAGGTTCACAGCTTGAGGTGATATGGCTGCAGCCATTAAACCTCTGTTTTAATCTAACAATTGCTTCATAGAATGCTTGAGAAATCCATTGCTGGAGAAATTTGGAATAAGAGCCCTTGATCAAAAATCAGGAAGACTATTATTTGAGCTAAAGTAAAATTAC
>VYZW01032505.1:37806-60209 GCA_013401315.1 Balaeniceps rex | reverse complement strand
GGGGGAAAAGGGGGGAAAAAAGGGGGGAAAAAAAAGAAGGAAACACCCACACAAATGGAAAACGTTGAAACCCAGTTTTTAGAGGCCTAATATTAAGAGATTTCCAAAAAAATGACTCTCTTCCTAGTTTTAGCATCATGTCTCTGCTCATCCCCATGAGCAGAGTTTAGAAAAACAAACCAAGAAAACCAACCCGCATGCTTTCTCTCCACCGCTCTGCGCTGCGTCCCGACTGCTCAAACCCGCTGTTCAGCTCCCAGAAAGAGGGGGAGAGGGGAGGGGGGAAGGGAGCCTATTTTTGACAACTCTATAGTGTGATAGTATATAATAAAAGCCCTTTGGTGCTCATGTGCAGATCTCAAAACATTGCAAAGGCGGACAAGAGCTGCCATCATCTTGCAGCCATGGACCCTAAGGCACGGGGAGGTTAAGTGACCTGCCCAAGTCCATATGAATAAGTCAGTGCCGGAGGCTGGAAGGGCTCCCCGAGCCCATTGACCCCAGCCCGGTGTAGCAGCAGTTGCACTTTGTTGGTGCTACTTCTTCCTTCATCCCCATTGACCCCATCCCAACGTGGTGATGATCACAGAGTTTGACCGCCTTCCCCAAATCGCAGAGCATGACCCCAGCTCTGCGATCCAGACATCACGATACGGGGGCTCGTCAGGGGAAGGAGCGTACTCACGTCTGCATAAACGTTTGTGCCGAACACCGGTGCCCAGTACGATGGCTCATCTTTACAGTGGGCCGGACAGTAAATCCTAGAAAACAATTTATTCATAGTTATTCTCTATATCAAGGCTCAACAGGAAAGCGAGCTGCATTCTTGGGAGATTTCAAGTGCCTGCATCTGGTCTGCAGGTGGCAACAGTGAATTTAATTATTTGTTCCCCTCAGATGACATCGGGTCGTTACTGCAGAACTGCAGATAGAGGGGTTTAGCCCAGTGAAAAAGGGATTGGTCTTTTATGACATTTTCAAAGGGGAGTACCTGTATTTTTGCACAATGTTGTGCACGTAATTATTGGCACGTGTTCGTGCCCCCCTGCCCCGCCATGACTTACACCCGCACAAAGCAGCTTTCTAGAACAAACCTTTTCCATGTTTTAAGGTGGAAGGGAAAACTGCACCCAAAACCCAGCAAGTGCGGGAGAATAAAGGCTGAATGTGAAGCGGCACGCTCACACATAGGGGTGTGCTGAAACGGGATCGCATGCGACTGACTCGTACGCTACTGAAGCGGTCCGAAAACTTAACATGAATTTTCTATCGTGATGCCAAGAAAAGCACGGTGGCAGGAGGAAACGCGCCATTCCCAACGCCCTCCTCCAGTTCAGCTGGTAAAACCAGCTCCGTTCCTGCTAGCCCTCAGATTTGGGGACCTCAGTATCTCAGCATCCTCTGTCCTCAGAGCAGAGCGGGTTTAAAGCTGAACATGAGCAGGGTCGTGCTCGTGGCACGCAGTTACCTTGGGCAATGGGTTGCCGGCTTTTTGAACTGGCACAGCTCAGCTACTGTAGTATAGCAATCCAGCGTCTGTGCTGCGGAGATAAATACCGAAAGGCAAATTACTAGACCTAATAGCTCAGGCAGCTGCAGAAAACACAAGCCACAGTCACGCAACGCATCTGGTGAGACCCATGTCCAGCTGAGGGCACCAGGAGGAAAGCTGCTGGCTCCTTGACCAGCAGCACGCAGCCAGGAGAGGGCTGAGCACCTCTCCAGCAGAAATCCTGCTACCATGCTACAACGTGGCCTTAAAAAGGTCACAGCTTTCAAAAGAGAAAAGCAGCTGACCCACAAGAAGGTGTATTTTTGCTGCAGCTCCAGACGTTGAGTCCAAATTACCTGACACCTGCAGTTTGCCCTGAAAGGGGCTCCAGTGGATCTAATCAAAATGATGATCATATGGATGGGGAGGAGGAATTATTCCAAGATATTCAGAAAGTGGGAATTGTTTAAAAAGTAGAACTGCACAGTATTTATTTACATGCTCATCATAAATATGATGATGCTGTTATAAACTAATTTCCTGTGTATTATATGTTTCATTATACTATTGCACTATTATCATAGAATCATAGAATGAATCATAGAATCCTAGAATGCTTTGGGTTGGAAGGGACCTTCAGAGGCCACCCAGTCCAACCCCCTGCAGTGAGCAGGGACATCTTTAACCAGATCAGGTTGCTCAGAGCCCCGTCCAACCTGACCTGGAATGTTTCCAGGGATGGGGCCTCCACCACCTCCCTGGGCAACCTGTGCCAGTGCTTCACCACCCTCAGTGTAAAACATTTCTTCCTTCTATCCAGCCTAAATCTGCCCTCCTTTAGTTTAAACCCATCACCCCTTGTCCTGTCACCACAGGCCTTGCTAAAAAGCCTGTCTCCATCTTTCCTAGAGGCCCCCTTGAAGCACTGCAAGGCCGCACTAAGGTCTCCCCGGGGCCTTCTCTTCTCCAGGCTGAACAGCCCCAACTCTCTCAGCCTGGCCTCGGAGCAGAGGGGCTCCAGCCCTCGGAGCATTTTTGTGGCCTCCTCTGGACCCGCTCCAACAGCTCCATGTCCTTCTTGTGCTGAGGGCTCCAGAGCTGGACGCAGGGCTCCAGGTGAGGTCTCCCCAGAGCAGAGCAGAGGGGCAGAATCCCCTCCCTCGACCATGGCCACGCTGCTGGGGATGCAGCCCAGGGTAGGGTTGGCCTTCTGGGCTGCAAGCGCACACTGCTGGCTCATGTCCAGCTTTTCATCCACCAGTGCCCCCAAGTCCTTCTCTGCAGGGCTGCTCTCAATCCATTCGTCCCCCAAATATATTAAGTGCTATTTTTTTCAGTTTCTATACAGTGTTCACACTACACTGAGGCTTTCATACAAGGATGGCTCATCTTCCATCACTTTACTATCAGCAGCTTGTGACAGTGCAGCTGATGTTTGGACCCGACCGCGATCCATCACCAGGAGATGCTGCTGGAAATGGCCCGTTATCACCATTTTCTGTCCCTTCCTCCTAGATCCCCACAGAAAAGTGAGGTGGTCGATAGTGGAACTGCCCATAATGGGTGATGGATCGCCACTCGAGGGTTTAGTTGTGCTACTGAACCATTTGACATGACCACTTAAAACAAAAAAGAGCACTGTAAGGAATGACGTTTTCAAGTATCCCATAAAACTCTAGCAACAAAGGTTTCTTCTCAACTTTTAAAACTTACTTGTGACTTTGGAAACCATGAATGCATTTGAAGGCTTGCTTTTCCTGCAAAACGAGCAAACAAAAACATTTATTAAAAAAATAAGCATACTAGGGTTGCTCGAATCACTATATGTACACATGAGTAATGAAGACGACTGAACATCTGCTTATATTTAAAGCAAATACAAGAACTTCTTAATGAAGATAGTACCTAAAAGACTCCACACCGTTCCTGGTAGACTTCACAAAAGCCGGTGTCCTCCCCTTCCTCGTGATATCAACCAGTCCTCCTTTATTGTCCAGGATGCCGTAATGAATCGCAGCACGACATATGCTTGATGACTGAACAAGAGCACAAATACAAATAGTACGTGAAATAAATCTCATTCGCAGAGCAACGCTGACCAGCCGCGGGGCAAAAATGGAAGGAGAAATGAAACCACCACCAAAGGGCCAAATGGAAAATAAGCTGAGTCCACTCCTTTGGAATCTGGTTGTTAAATCTTGCTCTCCCAACACAGCCTTATTCTTCTATTATTATTATTATTATTATTATTTTAAGCACTGCCTGGTTGAACAGCAAGCTTTTTTTAAATAGCAAAACCGTACATTTAGATACAATTTAGAAGAAAGGTAGCATTGGAAATTAACGACCAGTACGAAATATTTCCAGTTCTTAACAAAATATTCAAACCCAAAATATTTCTGCTTGGAGAAACCACTCGGAGAAGGCGGCTGTCTGCAATCACGGGAGGTGCAGGGCAAAGACGTATCATGGGCGATGCCGTCATGCGCCAACAGTGAGAATGGGGAAAGCAAACATGCTTTTACACAAAAACCCTTTTATCTTCAACCTTTCTTCACCCCAAAAGTAGTTTTGATGGGAAAAGAGTGCCATGCTTTATTTATAAATTATCCAGCTAATTCAAGATCCAGAAAATCAGCCCGAAATATTATTTAGTTACAACATTTAACAGTGTTTTTTGTATGAAGTTTCTGTTCAACATGACAGCCGCCCACACCAAAGAAGAGATCTTTGTAAGAGCTCTCTATTGATCCCCGTCCCTCGCTTTCCATGGGTTTCATTGCACATTAAGGGCATTCATGACAAAATCCAGTCTGGAATCACTTTGCCTTTCCACACCGCTTCTTTTTTCATCACTAAGATGAGGAAAATACAGATTATCTTTATTAGCGCCACAACTGGAGAACACGAAAAGCCAAATTACACTGGAATCGTTGGCATTTCCCATTTCTGTTATTACCGCTAACTCCCCACAAATTACATCTATGAGCTATTAAAAGGTACTTACACTCTCATAATAAAATGTTCCAAAGATCTTTCCCTTACTGTACAAGCAGCCAGCTGGGCACAAATACCTAGTAAAGATATATATCTTTGAGGGTGGCAAAAAAACAATTCAAGAAAAACAGACTTTGACTCTATTTCATTTAATAGTCATTCCATTCATTTCACGTAACTCTTCCATTTAAAAACAAGATTGCAAAATAACTACTTTTTAAAACAGTTTCTCCACCCTCCTTAAAAGTCCGACCAATATTTAGATTCTGTGGATTTGGTTTTTCTCCAAGTGATAAACTGTCCCGTTCTTTGCAGAAACCTTAACCAGAAGTTCTTGACTGGCTGGGAGGGGACAAGCCATGAATTATTGGTCTGGCTTGGACAGCGGTGGAATGCATGAAAAAGGCTCAAAAATGACTCTGCCAGAATTTATTAAATGATTTTGGACACCTGGAACTGTGGGTCATCATGGCTGAATAAAATCAACTGAGTCACCTTATTGCTAGGCTTGGCTGAAGGCTTTGTATTAAGAGAAATTAAAGCTTTTTTCTTAAAAAGAGATTTACCTAGTTAGTCACAAAAAATACATAGTATAGCCTATCCCAAGTTTGCAAGAACCGGACAATTTTTAGGTCACTTTTTCCTGCAGCGCTCCAAGAGGTATCAACAAAAGCCTACCTGTTGCACGTTGAGCCTCTGCATTTGTCTCTCATTTTGGTTTCACAGGTAATGACTTGTGCTGGGGAGGAAAAAAAAATAAAATAAGTAAATATTTTAAAAAGGAAAGAGAGTGCCACAGCCTGCTTTCGAGCTACGGAGATGAGCAACCACCGTGCATCTTTCCTGGAGGTCTTTGGTGCAGCGAGATAAAATCTTATCAGAGACCAACCAGCCTGGAGCAGTTCGTGCCTCTTTAGCCGTTCAACCTGGGACAGGTGTCTTTGGAAATATTAGCAAGGAAGAAACATCTGACAGCCGAAGGCTTTGATTTACAACCCCAGGTCTGCAGCCAGAGCTCTCATTCTCCATTTAATTACAGACTCTCGAGATGCTGGTAGATAAACTTGAAAAGGATGCGTCGGCTCGCCTCGCCTTGTTTTCACAGTAAGTCTCTTTTAATTAACAGCGATTAGAAAACAACGGAGGAAGTACTACCAGCTCCACAAATAACTTCAGAAATCTTCCCAAGCAAGAAATAAAAAGGAAACGAGTTAAAAAAATAAAACCAAAAGCTGCAAAGGGGGTCACCGCTGAGTGTAGAGTATTTTAACTGGGAAATACAACCAATATTTCCTAAAGTGATCTGGGGACCTTTGCTTCATCAATACTTCCTTGAGATGTCTTAAAAGAACAAATAACTATTGCAGGTTGACGTGCAGAAGGCATGAGTGGCTTTTGAAAGCCTTGCTCCCCACGTCCAGCAGGCTTCTGCTATAATCAACAGCGAATTTTTGCACTGATTACCTCCCCCTCCACTCAAACATCCTCCCGGTTATTTTTCCCCCGAGCCTCCTCATCTCTTTCCACCGCTTTTCCCACAGAGGTACTTCAAAACTTATAGGAGCTGAAAAAGAAAGAGGCCGCCTTACTCATGTAGGAGTCCTTGGGCTTGATGGGATCGCTGGGCTTGCTTTCAGGAGGGTAGAACCGCACTGGCGTTTGCTCCGCGACCTGCGAAATCTCCACTTCGTTAGTCTCATCCGTCTCAACGATGACGGGATCTTCGTAACGGTAATCTTGTTAGAAGAGGGGATTAAAAATAATTACAGCGTGTTCGCATTGACGGGGAAGTTGGACAGGTCCATATTTTGAGAGAGGCAATTTAGTTTGACGAGGATCTGCTTTTAAATAGTTGGAAACTCAAAAATGCCTGTTAAAGGCAGCGCAGGGCTATTGCTGGGGCGGGTGCAGCTCCTCTCCCCCTCCTCTGCGCACGAAGCGGCATTTAGAGCGTCTTAGAATAAAGATTTGAAATGATCCCCACTAATTAGCGAGAAAAAGTGCTGCTATTTCTTCCTCTGTTTCCCATACAGCTCTTCCTCTCTGGAGGAGAACACAAATTTGCTGAAGGGCGCGTGCAAGAAGAGGGCCCTAGTATTTGGGAAGGTGGCTGAAACCTCTTCTCCTCCCACCTGGGTTTGCTTCTTCAAACCACCCCATCAGCAGAGCTTCAGCCGCTCCTCCGGTAAAGCACGGGTCCTGCTACAGCATGATCCTGGATTTAGCACCTGCGGCGGGTTTAGCCCTCGCTTTACCCTTCGATGGCGGACAAGCTGCCTGCTGTTGCAGCCGGGCAAAGGGATTCGGGAAACGGTGCCAGCAAAATTCATTCTGCTTGGCCAGTCCTACCCAAAACCCTGCACCGCTCTCGTCCTCGGCAATGAGGAGAGGAACCGTGCAAAGGGATGATGGATGGTGGCTCCGAGAGGGCTCTCTACCACCGGGGCATCCCCTCCCCTTCTCCCCGCTGCAGCCCACCTGCACCCCAGGGACCTCCACCTGGACCCCCAACCCCAGGCTAAAAATGATAAATGCAACGTTGCAACAAAATAAGCCTCTGCTTTGGGCAAGTCTCCAGGGAACCTGCCTGTTTCTAAGAGCCTGGTTCTCTGTGAAGCAAAATACATGGGAGAAGAAAAATGCCCTCAATGCATGATCCCAGAAAATCCTGCGTGCAGGGGGGATAGCACTGCTTCGCTGGAGATTCCAGCGTGAAGAATATTTTTTAGATTTTATTTTTCAGGAAAAACCATCCACGATCCCCTCCTCTCCTCCAAGAGACACAAATTGCTGTGTTCATTTTGCAGCCGTGAAAACCAAGGTGGGGAGAGAGGGAAACGCTCCATCCCCGGCCCCTGAAGGAGCGGGGCAGACGGCCAAGCTCTGCCCACCCACGTCGCCTCCGGTAAGCGCCGGAGAACATTCCCTTCCCAAACAAACCCAGCGAGGACGGGATCGCTCCTGCCCGCAGCCTGCCAGCACTCAAAATCCCGCTGGAGCTCCCGAGCCAAGCCCGTGTAAGCTCAGAGCAGCTTCCCCCCATCCGAGCGCTCGCTGGGGAAAACGCGCCGAATCCCAGATCCAGATTTTAAGCAGTTTCAGGGCTTTTCAGTTTCAGCAGCAGCCACTGATTTACCACATGCTGTGATGTCAAAATATTAAGGGTGGCTAATTAAAGGGTGCGTAAAGCTGCGGCTGCTTCTAATTAAAAGTTTCCAGGCATAAGTTTGCTCCAGCCTCTCCCCCAAGCCCCCCACCACGTACCTTTGTAGCAGAGGTTGTTCTGGCAGCCTCCTCCATAGCTCGGCGGGCACTCGGAGCAGGGGCGGCCGGTCTTGTACGGGGCTTCTCCGATCCAGTTGCCCCTGCAAGCACAGGAGCAACGTGCGCCCGTCAGACACCCAAATACCCATCCAAGCCCCCGAGACCGCCTGGCACTAAGGGAGTGGGGAAAATGGGTGTTTCTGCTGTGCTCATCCTTGGATAGGGGGCTGTAAATGAGGAAAAAACAGCCTGTCCCCACTCTTTGCATCCCCGTGCTGCCTGTCGGCCTCCAGCGATAGCTCAGCGGGCTCGGGGGCTGCCTGCTTGCTGCCTCCCATTTGCCTGATGCTTGCCTTCATCTCTCTTGTTCATCCCAGCCACAAGTCTCCCACCATTTTCTGCAACACCCCAGGCAGCTGCATGGGCCAGGCTGAAGCACAGCTCCTACCACTTAAAAGCTGCTTCATTTTCCATCTGGAACCATTTCCAAAACAGAAAAACCCCAAAAATACATGGACCCTGACACCAGATCATCTGGGGAACCGAGCAGCACTTTGCACGTTCTCCTCACCCAACACGGCATCCTCGAGTCCCCAGTTTTGCCTCTGAGGCCGCAGAAGCATCGTCGTGGCTCAGAGCAACTCAGCAAAGACTACACAGCCAGCCCAGGAAAGCTGGTTGTAAGAAAAATGTTCCTCCTCATTTCACCTCCGAGATGACATTTTTAGGGGTTTACTTAGATATATTGCATGCGATATCGCTTTTACATTAAACCCCTATAGAAATACTGCGATCGTACGTAATCAGAAGTAAATCAATGGATTGCTGCATTTTCCTCAAGAAACTTCCCAGAAACAAAAGCCCTTTTTGGCACTCTGTGCTGCAGGCTCCAGGGGCTGAGAAGGTTGAAGGAGCCGTTCAGCCCATGGCTACGAACCTTCGGTTATTGCTCTTTCAGCTGTCTCCACCTATAAGGCTAGATGAGGACAATGCGCACTGATGCCAGAGAGAAAAGATTAAGCAGAAACTGCAGAAATAGAGCATTTTTCCATCCAGCAGCCCTGAATGGATGCTGTGCGAATAGCCCAGCCTGCTACAGGAGCTCCGCGGGAGACGGGGTGACCCCATATGAGGAGCGGGTTATTAAATCCCACCAAACCACAGGCAGAACGTGCTCAGAAGCTAATGTGGGGAGAGGGCCTTAGACAGCCCACCCACAGGGCTCTGTGCCCGCACATCTTATTTCTCTGCGTTATTCTGCCCTGTGATCTCCAGAATTCAGACACTCTCCAAGCCACTCCATTTGTATAGAGCGATTTCCCTATTTCATTTTGTTGCTAAGATTTAAATCGCCAAGGACCTGGGAGTGGGAGTGTTTCTCCTATTAGCCATTAAAAGCAGAAAATATTAATTGCCATTGCCAGGGAGGAAACTTCTCCTGCATGTAGTAGTCAAGAAACATGATTTTCATTTTGAAATTTAATTGAATCATCGAGTTAACTGCATCAGTCAAGATTTAGCTATTTTACTTTTTGTTTTAAGCCACAGGGAGCTCATTGGGTCTGGGATTTATCTCTTCGCAGCTCCTCGCAGCGGGCCCCAGCTTCCACCGGCGACCGCTGCAGGGCTGGCTTTGCATGAAGCAGCGCTGTGTTTAAACCAGCGGATTTTGCAGGGAAAGGGTGAAAATGTGTCATGGTACGGCAGCCTACCTGGCTGCTGGAGCGGCGCTGAGCGGCATTAATCACCACCCCATCCCCTCCCAGCCTCCGAGCAGCAGGGAGAGAGCAAGCCTCGCTTGGCAGCACACCCAGCTCCGTCCTGGCCATCTCCTGCTCCTCCTTCCCATGGCAGGAACATCAAAGCTCCGGCCTGGCCCCAGCCCCTCATTCAGTTTTCCAGGCAATGCTCAGAAGTCTTGAACCAGCTCTGTGCTGCCGTCTAAAGAGAAAATTTAAAGCCACAACCACCAGTCTAGACTGCCTGAAATCTCTTCCCCAGACCCTGGGCTAGTTAAGCAACCTGCCATGGTTTAGGAAAGCTGGAGAGAGCCCAGCTCCTCTGCCTTACTTGGGCGAGTAGTTGCAGACCAGGTAGACAGCATTCTCCCAGATTTCTCCCCAGACGTTCATCTGCTTGCAGACGTTCACGGCGCAGCCGATCTTGTTCGTCGTGGCCCAGACTATCTGCAAGTGCAACGCAGTGTTTGAAAATGAGCAAACCACCCCTCTGTGGGCACACGTTGCTGTGACAGCTGGGACGCGGGGGGATGCAGGGAGTACAGGTACGAAAGCCCTTCGTCTCCTTTACCTGGGTGTAATGTGTGCACATAGAGCCAGTGCATTTCTCTGGGCACCACGGGTTGCACTCGTGAGGGTACGGGTACGTGTAATCTTTCACTTCATCATACCAAGCTTGGACGTGGAAAGCTGGAGACCGATACCTGAAGGAGCAAAGACCGGTCACAGCTGAAATCACCAAGGTCTGGTAGAAGTTTCCAAACAATACCTGTAGCGTCCTGCCATACTGTAAGCTCAGATTTTTTTTAAATACAAGTTTTGCTAATTTTATATAAAAATTTCTGCAGTTTCAATCATTGAGAAGGTGTTGCTTGAAGAACGCGGTAACATGGTTTAATGAACAGAAAAAAAAAATCTCACTGAAAATGTTAAAAATTATTTTTTCCCCTAAGATTCACAGCCCGGTCTGACTTTCTGTATTATTTATAGGTTGACATGCTCTTCAAGTGCTGCTGACCTGAAATGTCCTCCTGACTTTTCCACACAACTACAAAAAAACTTCTAGTTTGGCAGAAAGTTGTATTTTGAAAGTAAATAGAAGCCAAGGTTTGCCAAACATCTTCAACCAAAAGCCATCGTGTACCTATTTCGCCACCAGGCAATTTGCTAAATCTGGAAGTACGCGAGCAGTTAATACTGTGAGACCTTTGAAAGTGAGTTTTTCACACTCGCGTCACGCCGAGAGTTGGTGCAGAATTGATGCACTGCGGACGTACCCCACCTTTTATTGCAGCAATTTCCCCCCGCGCCGTGCCCCCGCATACGCCGCGCGGACTTTGTGCAAACTACGCACCAGATATTGCAGTCTGCGGCAGCACTGGTGCTACTCGTGCTGGTTGGGGGAACACAAACGGTGTTAAAACTACCTATAGTAACTCATACGTGTTTTTCCATGCTGCGTACACAGCGAGCAAACAGAGCAATCTGCAAATTCCGCATCGAAGCAAAGCAGTGCTTCAAACCCACTACTTTTTATTGCTTTCAACAGCTCACATGAAGCAAGCGGCCAGAAATACAAATGATATCATTACCAACTGGAGTTTGTTCTTTCAGCCAACTCTTCATTAAAAATCATTCGTTAGAAGTATTTTAAAAACATTAATCGCATGATGTCATTAAAGTGAATACTTTCCGAATCCTCTTTTACAGGAGAGGAAATTGAGGCAATCAAGTTATGGCCCGTTCCTGAAAAAACTGAGATAAACCTGATTTCTTTTTCCTCTCAGTGACTGCAAAGGCAGGGAGATTGGATCTACCTCCATCAGTAACCCATGGCCATCTTGAACGCTTGTAGGACAGCCAAGAACAGCCCGATCTTTTGACTTTGTTTCCAATGGATTAACCACTCTACTTTCCAATCATTATTTAATTCTGCCAACAAAAACGGGCCCGATTTTTATATCGGACCAATTTTGCACGAGCAAATTTCCATTGCCTTCAACCAAGTTCTACCTGATTTACAACAAGCGTAACTGCATTTCCACCCACTGGGGCTCCTGAGCACGTACAAAATGTTTGCTGTACAAAGCAAGCTTAACCTATAACAGGCTTAGCAATAAACAAATTTCACCATGAGATGGAGAGGAGAATCCATTTGGAAGCCTTAATGTCAGCTTTCCTAGCTGGGTTAACAAGTAGGTTAAAAACCTTCTCCAGGAAGTTGGAAAAAAAAAAAAAAGTGGTTTCAGTAAAGAGAAATTAGGAGCTGGATAAATATTTATGGGAAATACAGCAAGAGATAATTAGAAAGTTTACAGCGATGAGTTCTGAACTCGCAGCTGAGCCCAGACATTGTTCCTGAGAAACTTCAGCTTTCAGCCGGTTCTCAGCACGGTGCCAGAAACGCCTCCGAAGCAGCAGAGTCAGGAGCAAGGGTTATGGCTTCTGTAGTTGTTCTCCTTAAGGAGCAAGAGTGACCCCAGGCACATTACAGCTGAAGTACCCGGAGATACAGATAAATGGAGTAACCCATATCAATGCTGGTTTGCTGGGAACAGTCAGCTGAAGGTGGCTGCAGATGTTATCGCTACAACCATTTCACTGCAGCAATACCCATTATTGATCCTCACCTTTTCTGCCATCTCCCCAGTGCTCTGCTACGCATCAACGAGGCAAACCTTTCCATCTGGCTCTAAAGAAGGATCCACAAATTGCTCTTGGCACTGGGCTTGTAGCACCCCAGCTCTTACCTGCCCCAGTGAACGGCCAAGTTCTGTCCGATTGACCTGATGAGGGCACTAGGCCCATGGTCCCAGATGCACTGCTGAGCCCAAGCTTGGGCTGATCTCTCCAGCTCATCATCCCAGGTCTGCAGGGGGTGGGGAGAGAAAAGAACAGGTCAATTTGCCATCTCAAGCTTATTAGATCAAGAGACTCAACCAACAGCAATTAGAGGAGAGAGAAAGACTAAGTTACAGCTCACCCCTGGTGTCTGGCCTGTCCTTGTGAAACCAGCACATTTTAATGATGTGCCCTGACCTAAAAGCAAGTTTCTCAGGATGTCCCCCTGCCATGGAAATCCCGGGCACTAAAGGGTCTGTTATTTTTCCTGCTTGATGTCATGCTGCTTAGGAGATGCTTTGCATAGGTCAGCAGAAAACAGACCCGGTAAGACCTCAAGAACCCATCTAGACTATCCACCCCAAAACACAAGAGATTCTTCACAGGTGTTTTTCTAATCTGTTTAAAAAAAAAAAACACATCAGGGACAGAGATCCCAGCGCTTCCTTGTGACACTTATTTCTGAGATCTGCAAGGCTTCTAACATGCAGTCAGTGCTCTCAGCCAGTGCTCTGGTGTAGCTGCAGCACGATTTTCCATCCGTTGTACATTTCCTGGCTTTCCCATCAAGGGGAACTCCAACAGTGGATGCGCTCCTGCAGTTCACTACCGACACAGGTGGAGATTTTTGGCCCAACCTCTTGAGCAAGGGGTGTGGGTCCGAGCGTCCCAGTCCCATCTCCCCTTCTCCTTCCACACTAACAGCCGAGTCCACCGATGGATCCAGTCAAATTTAACAGAGGTGGCAAAGTCCCAGAGCCATTAAGCCAATATCACTCTCACCGAAACAGGTATCACGTTGGAAGCGACAAATCCCATTTATGTTCCCACTGAGGGAAAGACGTTGGTGAGAGATCAGTCCTCATTGAATATCGCCCAGCTGCGAGCCAAGCGAGAGCTCAAACACGATACAAAGGCAAATACGAAAGCAGGCTTCATTGGCTCCACTGCCCAGGAGTGTAGTTGTTTTGAAGGCCAGACTTGCTGGACCTAGCAGACAGTGCCCTGAAGTCGTTCTGTAATTACTGACAGCTGGTCTACTCAGAACAGTCCTTAGAGGATAATTCATTGGGATTAAAATATTACCGCAAATTCCTACCATAATAATAAAACCAAAGAGAAGTCTTGTAAAGTGTCTCCAGCCCATTCACGTGCCAGTGCAAGATTATGTCCTCTTTGGACATCTACCATCACAACCAGCTGGTCTTTCCAAGTCCCGTCTTCTCCAGAGGAAAAGCAACTTCTGATCTCAAACATATCAAGGGACCTGTCAGAGCCTGTTTGGAGGACTGGAGGGCGTTTAGGCTCTCAAACACGTTTAAAAAACATCAAGTGCTCATTCTGAGTAAGTATCTGAACACAGTCTCGGGCAGTTATAACTGGGATGGGGAGGGACCGCATGTCCCTGGCTAGGAGGACAGGAAAACGCAGTGTCTCCTGGAACTTGGTGTGTCTACACTATCTTCGTAAGGCAAACATGAGCTCATCTAACTGAGCTAAACAGCCCAGACCTCCAAGAACAGCTTATCATCAAGCATGCTCAGCAACCCAAATTCCAACAACATCCCAGAGCTGCTCTGAGCTCATCAGCTTGGCTTTGAACTGACCAGCGGCCAAGCAAATTCATGTCAGTCTGTGAAACCTCATGCGGACACAGCTCTGACAGAGGGAATAAAACCATTTTCCGTCTCAGCCCTCCAACTCCTTGAAGGTGTATGGGATCTGACCCACCACACACACATTTCCAAACCTCTGTTCAAGCAGACTATTGCAATTGTGCCTAGACACACAACTTTTTGTGGTCTCCCACTTTCTGCACCAGGCAATGACCAGCCACAATCCGCCTTCCCATCCAACGCATAAGCCACAGAAACTCTCCCAAGATGTTATGTGCTGCTAGTACTTCAGACTTTCTAGCAGAGCTTTTTTCCCCTGCAGCCTCAAAGGCGGAGACGTTCCAAATCTAATTTAATGCAGAGACATTATAAGCAATAGGCCATTAAATGGAAATTGATGTGAACATATGCATTACATCTTCCTTTGATGCCTACGGATAAAATAAATGAACTCGGACAAAAGATACTCAACAGGCAATTGGGAATGAGCTATGTCTTTGCATGGCTTTGTGCTTGATGAGTAGACAAGCTCATTTCTGCAGGCGTCAGATTACAAAGCCATCCCATTTAAATTAGAGCAGTTATTTGCCTCTTGCTTCTCAGACGTGAATGCGGTCAGGAGGCTGGAATTATTTCAGAGCAATAAACATATCAAAAAAAAATGAGATTTCAGACTTTCCCAGCTACGCTCGCAAGTCTTTATGCCAATATTCAAAGCAGTATCTAGGAAGACTGCTGAAGCCAGAGGGGCAGCGTACGTCTGTGCTCAGCTCCGTTCTCAAGCAGAGGCTGAGAAGCCTTTGGTTATGTGCGATTCCAAGTGATCTAACACATGGACTCTCTTTTTTACTCCTGCAAATTTGTAATGGCCTTTCAAAGCACGGTATTCACTCTACGTGTTCAATACATGCATGGCATACACACACCATGCTACAGTTTGTAGGCTCAGATTTAGTAAGAACATGCCCCACAAGGAGTCCATTTACTCAGCCTAACTCGTTTGTAAACCTAACCCTAGACACCCGAGTTGTAGTCGTCAGGTTACTCTCTCATTTTTCTCCCCAGCTTAGACTTTTTGCAGTACTAACAATTTACTTCTAAAAGTAGCATGAGAGTCCAGGACTGACAGGTACCTGCAGAAGCTTGGACATGCTTTGCTGACCCAACACAGAAATACTACCCCATCCTGACAAGGAAGGTCACCACCCTACAGTTTAGGGGAAGGATGGAGATACCTTATACGTGAAAACAAACTATTTTCCTTCCAGCAATCTCTACTGAGAACAATTTTGTTTTATCCAGCTGCCTCTGAGGCCTCCGCAAGAGGAAAGGTTTCTGCCTTTCATGACTGCTGAAAGCCATCTGACTAAGCCACCTTAAAAGGTCAAGATGTCTTAGGAACTATTATGTCTTTTTACTCTGGGTTCATTAACAAGGAGTTTGTTTTGGTCTTGGCACCCATCCACCACCGTGATTGCTGTTATAAAGTCCAAACACACCGTGGAAGTGGCGATCAGAAAGCTGTTATAGGGGTTAAGGTAATTCTGTATTTATTTGACCAATTTTGCCAGGAAGATGTGCGCTGCCCACTCATCTTCCATTAACACTGACTACCTGTGCTAGCTTTCAATTAATTATACAAACCCAGCAGCAAAACTGTTTCTTTCCTCATTTCTTCACTCCACTTTACCTTTATCCCATATGTATATAATTCTTTTGATCTCCAGATAAGTCATGGGACTCACTGTGTTATTGCTTTCTTATTAACAGCCTCCACTGATTAAGTTCATCCTGTAGTAGATAAATATGTCCCTCTCCTGGAATACATCAGCTCCCCTTGCCACTTTAGATCACTTAAGTACATCAGGTGTGGAACTGGGAGAAAGGACCTTCACAAGGCAGTGCTCGGAGGTGGATGGGCAAGAACAAGTTCTACCTACTTATGCACAAACTAGCACCACACGTCGCCCATGACGCTCCACACCGGCACCAAGGGAAAAGGGAAAAGTTTATCTACGGTACTAAAGACAGACCATCCTCTTAAATGAGTCCAAATGAGAAATGTCCTACGCAGAACAAAGGATTAAAGTGAAATTCACGTTCAGAATATACACAGCATTTCCAAGTAACGTTAGGTAAACACGGATACATGAAAGACTGATTATAGCCTTTCCAAGTAGCACCATCTTATACTCAGCTTCTTTCTTCACAGCATACAAGGCCCTTTCATTTACCCTCAATCGGCCATAAAAACCACTAGAAAAGCACACTGAGCAAAGGCAAACATAAAAGTGTAACCACGCTGCAAGCGTAAACAGCAGCCGGCCATGGACAGTCCGCAACGGCAGCCCTCTCAGATCCTCAAAGCCAACCAAAACACATTTGGCTTTCTCATGCTTTGTGTTTACTTTCTGGAAATTAATCAAGTCACCTCTTCCCTGGCGGTACCTCGCAGGCAGCCTGCAGGATAACGTGAGAGCCCGCGGAGAGGGGTACAAAGCACCGGTTCTTAGAAAGGCATGCGATTTCTGACAAAAGCGGGATGAAAGACCAGCAGCATGACTGCTAATGAGGACCAGCCGATGGACAGTTGTCCTTCCTCACTGTCCTCTACTCTCCCTTCTCTTCTCCTCTTCCCGACAGTCACAAAAGGCAGGATTTTCCATCTGCAGCACTCATTTCAGCACAGCTGGCAAACAATTTTCTATTACATTTAGTGTACTATTTATTTTACCCTTTTAAACACGGTCTTAACAAATCATTAATCATTTAATCCATCAGCAGGAGCGCACAGTTGAAGTCAGGCTCGTTTGGGGCATAACTATATTTGCACATTGGGAAAGGGCACAAAAAAAAAAAAAATTATTTGCCTACATCATTTTCTGGCCCCGCAATATTTTGATGGCATGTCAAAAATAACTCAAAGTAGGGTCTCTGGCGTCAGGTGAAAAAAAACTATTCATCTGAATTGTTGATGGTAAAGGCATATTTCATACTCATACTTTTAAGTTCTCCCTCTGAAGTGGGAGAATACCTTGACCAAACTTTTATTTTGGTTTCTTGAACCAGGAAAAGCCAATAGCACTGACCTGACCCATCCACCCATGAACTCCCAAAGTCTTTCCAGCTATTTCCAGTGATTGAAGTTCTTTGCAGGTGGAGCCACATTCCTCAAGCCCTGTTTCTCTAAGGTGCTGAGCAGATTCCCAGCAGCATCATGGATGCTTGGCTCACACTGATAATCTCCGGTGATCAGCGTATGACAAGAGGGCAGATGCTACCTCCAGCGTTGGGCGGTAGCTGATGGCAACCCAAAGACCATCAGAGGTTTCTCTGAGCAGACCGTGGTGTCCCAAAACACCAGTCACAACGGTCTGAAAGCTTTCACAGGGAGAACGTGAGTTAAACACTAGGGAAAATTTGATGCTTTTATGACATTAAGGTAATGGAAGAACCTGCTGAGGCAGGCTGTGGAATTGCCATCACTGGAGATGCGTCCAGGGCTGGGCCAGACGCTAGTTTATGAATAATGGAACCAGTCCTGAAACTATGCAGCGGATGGACTCGATGACCCGTTAGCGGCCCTTTCCAACCAAAACAGTCGAATGATCTAAAGCATTTTTCACTCTGGAATGAAACTGCTCCAGGAAACCTCTTGAGAAAAACTTACTTTAGAGGAAATTTGCTACACCTCTTGCACCGTAAGGAAAATTTAAATAAAGTTAAAAAAGAACAATAATAATAAAGTGAGGCGTCAGGAGCTAGACTCACCATGTATTCCATATTAGAGGCCACTGGGTACACTTGACCTCTCAATTTGTTGTGGAGCGTCAATATCTCCTGTCTGTCGGAGAATAAAATGGCTCTCTTGGATCTGGAGTGAGTTTCCCCATCCTGATATTTACTCAAAATGCTCTCCAGGTGGCTTGAGTTGGGCAAGATAAAGCATTCGGCTGCCTTTGCCAGGAGCAGTACACATCCAAGAGGAAGGATCCAAGGCAGGACAGGATTCATGCCTCCTCCTCTACAGCCAGCAGAAGCGGAGATGAAGATGACAGTAGGTTTTCTTGCAGGGAATCCTGTGGCTCAGCGCGGGTCTGGATTTTGGGGAGAAACAAGGCAGTCAGAGCAGTGCCAGAGAAGCTCTCAGTGCGTACGACCCCCACTGAGGAAGCCACATAACCCAGGTTTTTCCTTGAAAAAGAGTCATGCCTACAGTCTAAGCAATTATCGTTCACCGCAATGACAGGAAGACCTGAACACCACCGTAAGTTGTACTGGGAGCGAGCATTCGCCAGGCAGCGCTCAGGCACGGCGACGGATGCCTTCTCCACCAAAGAAAGATGCCACGGGTGCAGGTGTCACCCAGCAACACCCAGCAGCTCTGAATAACCCCAGCTCTATCCCTTCACAGGTGGGAAGGGGAGACATTTGAAGCTATTCGCCCAAAGACCAGCTGTTAAAGTGGAGAACGGATATGAATAAAAGGGAAAGTAAAATTCCCAGCAAGCCAGATCACAGAGGTCAGACATCAGCAAGAGCTATTTCGGAGGCCCTTGATCTGCCAACAGACTCCAGCAGAGCAGCTGCCAGACTCCGTGAAAACGGCTGTTTATGTGAAATGTCACCGTAACGTCGAACAACCAAAATCCCTGCTGGTGAATGACGCACCGGGGTGTTCTCGCTGACGCATCGCTTTACAGCGGGCGGGAGCGTGGCCAGAGATATGAATTATGGCAGATTAGGAGAGGAGCTGGAGCACCCGTCCTCCCCCGGCCAGAAGATTAGGTGTTCCCATGCATGCTCGGTAGCCGTCAGCACCAAGGGCTTGGAGAGTCGGTCTCAATTTGGTCATGACTGCGTTTGAATGGCTTCATTTAATCCCCATCCCCTCCCTTGCTCCGTGGTGCTCCTGCTCCACCTGCCATTTCCAAACTCTTCCTCCCTTCCTCTCCCCCATGCCCCAGCTTCTCTAATGAGCCTTGTGCGCCTTGGCTGGTTTTATTTAGATCGTGAGCTATTCAGGGAAGGAAATATGTGTTGCTGCATGGCTCTGCAGCACCTAGCGCTCTTTAGGTGGGATCTAAGAGCCACCAAAGCAGAATCAATCCATCACGGGCAACAAGCATCCATACAGATGGTGCAAGCACAGCATTCTCTCTCCTTAAGGCTGTGTTTTGGAAGAAAGCTTCCCCATCCCCATCTTCAACACGAGGTGAGGATCTAGTTTTGACAGCACGATTACAAGACACGCTGAAAGCATTCCTACGCAGCATCAGGAAATAAAGCCCAGATTAGAAGGAATTATTCGAGAAGTTTCAGCCCAGTGACAGGGGATTTGGACACACTGAGACCGGACAAGCTGGAAACCATCCAAGGCAGGGAAGCGCCTTCCAAATCCCAGTTGAAAAAGCTACGCTCGAGCACAAAGTCCTGAAACCCTGCTCCCCAGACCCAGCACGACAGCATCTGCAGAGGACAGTGGCAAGCACGAGGTGCTTTGCACAGGTGGGGACCCCCAAAAAACCCTGAGGCCGTTGAGAAACCCTGAAAACTTGTTGCCTGTCTACACAAAAGAAACAAAGTCCCTGTTTGAGGCTTCTTTCTTGTACTGTATTAGGACAGATGAAAACCAGCTGCCCTCCGTCCCTCTCCAGGCAGAGCATGAAGCCTTTGCCTTGGTAGAACAATGCAGGGATGTAATTTGCTCAGTTTAGGTAACGGCTTCTCATTATTTCCTGCTCTGCAGAGCAAGTCGAACACACACGCCTTGTCCCCAGCTCCAGGCACACCTGAAAGACAGGACGTTCGGTGGCGTCAGGACAAACACTGCTTTAACCTCACCCTCTTCTCAGCCCTGTTTGTTGGCATCTGCTCCCCTCCAAGCGGCAGCCCAACTTTCTAACCCGGCTACAGAGGGGTAGGGGAGGCAAAACGATCTGTTGCTTTTGTAGACTGTCTGACCCAAATTCAGGGAACAATTCCTACTTTCAGGCACTTCCCTACCAGTTTAAAAATAGATGCTCTGCCACAGCCCTTTACAATGTGGCCATTTAGCACAAGCAATTTTAACTGCAGCTTGCCCTGTAGGTAGAGCAGGCAGGAACAGACAGCTAATATACGCTGCCGTTGCACCCCCTCATTTGGCCGGGCGCCCTTTGCTAAATAGGAGCCCGTATCCACCACCCATTTAAGGCAAACACTGAACTTACAGAAAGGGCAGCTTGAAAAAAAAAAAAAAAATCAGCTGTTACATCTGAAAGCCCGGAGGAGCTGCCCCACTCACAGCTACGCAACGAAGCCAACGCGTCTGGTTTCGTGCCCCGGCCAAAACCTTGCAACAGATGGGGCATTATTCCTTGGGATCTTCTTCCCTGTATCCCAGGGAGCGAGGGGATACCAGCACCTCTCTAAAATGAGGTCACTTTGGCACTGTCTGCTTTTTCGCGTGGGGTGTGCAGGTCCCTTCCTCTGCTTTGGCTCGAGGTGGGGAGCGCTGAGCATCCAAAGGAAGGATGAAGTGATCAGAGAGGGACAGGGAGCAAAGAGCTGCCTGGCCAGATTAATCAAAAGCAGCAAGTAGATGCTCACATTTCAGAAAGCTCTCATCGATTTCAGATGTCCATCCGTGTGCCTCTCTTAATATCCTCGTGCCCAGGTGCAACGAAACACTCGGACATGTGTTAAAGCCCAGCCAGCCCAAGTGCCCTGCAGAGCTGGGGCGATGCCTCCGGGCTGCATCAGGAACTCCTCACCGGGGCAGACTGAAATCATACTGCCTTTGAGTTGGGATTTGACATTATTCAGAAAAAATTATCACCTGACAGTCAGCTGAGGAAGTCTCTGCTGTTGTTTTCAAGGGTTCAAGAGGAGCGTTAGCACAGCCTCCCTTGAAACGCATCAGGCCCTTGATACTGGTGCCAGGTAAACATCTGGGAGCGATCAGAAACCAGTGAGTCAGCAGAACCCGACTCCTTCATACGCTGTAAAGCCTGTCCAAGCTGGGGACAAAAGGAAGGCCGCCTTCTGGGGTCTGAGGAAGCTAAAAAGCAGCACCGGACTTTGGAAAAGATTATTTTTAGAAAGCTATTTCCCCAGCTAATGGATAGTGTCTGCATTTCACAGAAAGCAGAAGAGCTGGTAGCATTTGAAGCCTGGCAGGCAGCGCTGCCTGCTAAAGCCACACGCAAGCTGACTTCTGTAATTCATTATGTCCTCACTTCACCTTATTCCTTACGGCTATTGATCTTTTACTGCCTCCCTGGTAACGTATACGAGTGGGTGTCTGCTCCTTGGTTATGGATGACATTTGCGGCTAAACCATCCCGGGAGCTGTGGAGTTATACATGGAACAAGCTGACAAGGCAGGAAAATGAAGGAGTTAGCAAGGGATACCAGCAAAGCATCTAAACCAGCAAAGCAGGGGGGAGTTAACCTGGGATCAGCTTTTAACCTGAGTTAGCCTGGGATCAGCTTTTAACCTGTGCAAAGAAGCAATAAAGCCACAACGTACTTAATGCATTAAATCCCAGGTCATCTATTTCACCGAGATTCACACATTTCAAGCTTGGAAGAGTTGTGTTGGCCTCAAAAGCAAAGCAGGATGGCAAGTCCCTTGACACAGGACATAACGTCGTCTGCGCAGAACACACTCTGCTTTCAGCATCTTCAAGGCCACGGGCCAGAACATCTGGCTCTTCCATTACAATCCGGTCCCACAGAACTGAAGGGGGTGAGTTTCTACGCAAAACCACATGGAAAACCCACTGGTAACAGACACAACATGTGGCGACACTGTGAAATTCCTTTTAGGCAGGACTTGAGAGCAGAGTTGCATAAACACAGCCTTCCTGGAGCAGACTAGCTGTGCCCATGGGCAGTCAGCTATTAGAGCCTGCTACAGCGTCCCTTATATTTTCTATTTGGGCAGAAATCCACTCCTGTACTTGCGAACTCCTCCCATTCATTCAAGATTAACGTTTATTAACCTTGCATTAACCTCTGCAAAGCGTACGTAAGGGAAGCTTGGGCAGTATGGTGCTATTTTATACCACGCAGGTAACTTTTTGGAGAAGTTACTAAAATTGTGCCTACTTAAATGGAGACATTTCTTGCACATGCCCCCCCACCCCAAACCACATTTCAAAAGCAGGGATGAAAGCTTACTCTTACCTCGCCGAGTACTTCCAAGTCCCCAGGAAAGTGTAGCTCCTCCAAGCCTGCTTGTGGAAAATAAATTATATATCTGAAATATTTAAACTAGGAGGAGGGGGAAAAGGATGAAATAAGCCTTAGGAGGTGCGAGGAATTGCAAGGTGTCAGCTCAGCAGCTCGTACCAACTGCAGTCCCACAGAGCTCCCCAGTGGTATTTATGCTCTCCAGGCAAAGAGGACAACCCTGGATCATCCTGTTTGGCAAGGGGCCTGCGGTAATAACGAAAAGAAGGGGGAAAA
>VYZW01032505.1:10314-28506 GCA_013401315.1 Balaeniceps rex | reverse complement strand
AAATCTTCAAGTTCTTGTGCTGGTGCAGGGTTTTCTTCTACTACGCAATTAGAAAGTGGGAATCAAATGCAAATCCCCTTTTATTATCTTAGGATTCAGCATTAACTCAGATTAATTTTTTTTTTTTTTTTAAATTTTTGTGATTCATGAGACTGAGTCTTTCAACCAAGTGACTTCATTCTGCAAAGTCAAAAGTCAACACAAACTATGTTGTGCACAAACCCAAGGTAGTTTCCTTTATCACTCTATCCCATAGTTGCAAGGAAAAAAAAAAAAAAAAGAAAAAAAAGAAAAAAGATTCACTCAAGAGAGCATTTACAGGAGGAAAAAAAGTTAGTGATAGTTGGCGTTCTACAAAGCAGGTATCTTGCACACACAGCGTAAAAGGGAAAAGTTTCACAGCAGGTCAACTCGGCGGTAGTACAGGAGGTAGGCTGTGCGTTCTGCAGACGGCTTCACCACCTGGTACTGATTGATCACTTTGACTGCCTGGTCATCAATGCGTAACCAGCCGTTTAGACCAATTTGGAAGACGTCCGTAGTGTAATGGCCACCAGTTGCGCTGTTTCCATGATGATAGACAACTGCAAAGAGAAATTCATGATGCACATATACGCTATACATTGATAAATATCCACTGAAAAAGTAAATCAAGAAAAAACGTCACATATTGCTTTCTTCATAGCATACTCAGGGTTTTGCAGATGGTACGATCTGGCTTAAGCAAGAATCTTTAAGTGTTTAGTGCTTGCTTGCTTACATCTGATGCTATGTAATATCAGCAATGTTTCTCCAGCACACCAAATCTCATGATTCTATAAGGAGGTTTAAGCAATTAAGAATCAAATTGCTTTTTATAACTTCCTAGAGGATTTTCTGGCAAGGATTTGCCTCACAAAGCTCATCTGCAACAGTGCAGCACACCCTTCAGAGCTTCCAACAGGTACTGCTACGCTTAGCGAGCTTTTCTAAGCTACACATTCGCTCTGTCTGCTGATGACAACAGTATTTTATTGAAAGTATTTGTAAAAAAAAAAAAAAAAAATCAGGTAAAATTGTGTAGTAGTCAAAAAAAAAAAATCAGGCAAGACTTTTCAAACAGCACTGATTACAAATGTAAGCCAGTTATTCTCCCTCTGACCATTTTTTTCATTTTGTCTTAATAATTTTATCCTGAAAACAGGTTCAGTTGAAGTACCAATCTACAAGTTTCACATTTATTAGTTCTCGGTAACCTCTTTAACAAAATTGTGAACCGAACACCTCTGATTAACTGCTAACACTGCTACTTCCAAGAGAGAATCAAACCGGCTTCTTTCCTCAATTATCTCTGTTGTCAGAAATGTTCTGCAGAAAAGACGTCTCGGTTCTCCTTGCAGAAACCAACCCCAAAGCTTAATGTTGCGCTATGTGCTAGCTGTGGCAACTGCCTCCAAATGAAGAGATCTTTTATGTATATAATTCTAAGGATGCATATAGGAAATTGCATTTAACTCCTTCTAGGAACATGTGAGCCCTAACCACATACTTAACAAGAACAAATCAAAAGCTGCCAGAATTGCTGTAACTGACACAAGAGCAGAAGTATGTAATTATGAAACTGTTTACACTCTTTCAGACTAGAGTCACACTTCAAGCTTACTCAGATTTTCGTCACACTTCTATTAAAAAACCATTTTAGCATAACTTAACTTAAGCAAAGCAAAAAGGCAGAATATACTGCATCCATACATTTGGGGGAATTTAAGAAATAATTTTTTTACAGTGGCTTAAACTTGAATTATTGATGTTCTAAAATTTATTGTTAGATAATTAGGCAAATCCTGGATGGTATCTGAAACTTAATTCTTCAAAAGCTTATTTTAGTAATTTAAAACTCATCTAACAAGCTTAGTTTCTGTGGATGAGATGTCCTAGGCTGACAGAAGACTGAAGTATTGTACTTTTCCATAGGAGTTAGAAAAAATTACAGCAGTAACACATTGTCTTCAAGCCACCTTAAATATGCCGTCTAAACTTGTCCCATAAAAACCACTATCAATAAAAAAAGTTACACTGCCAGAAACAGTCCTGAATTTCCACAAGAGACAGGTATGTTATTTCCTTCTGTAACCTCAGCGGTCACAAAACTGGACCCAAGCCACCAAGTCACACAAGGCCACCAGTACTGGCACAGATTTGGTGACACAGAAGTTAAGACCTCTGGTTCTCCGGTTTATTACGTTCTCCTGATGCCAAGACAAATAAGCAGGTGCAAATTGTAAACCGTGTAGGAGTTTTAAACTTCAGGAAATTCATTACGGCCCACAGACTGTTTTGTTCAATATTAAAATCCTGCTGCTGAATTCTTACATGAGCTTCCAATCTTAACTACCAATTTAGATATTTCGTATACAATCGCAGACACTCTTAAAAACATTGTCTCCTCACACAAAAATCATCATCTCCTCCAAGTTAAACTTCTCCACCTACAATATGCTATTCATACCCTGCCAGCAATACTCATCTTGGGGGTTCAAAGGGATGCAAAGCCAGCATTCCAACAGCCATTTCAAAAGACATTTGAAACATTGTTCTGAGAATATGCGGTGTATTTTAAGAATAGTTACATTACAGCCATATTTCAGGGTGGATCTGTTACAGAATTCTGTTTCTGCACAAAGCTGGATCAGTGAGATACATAAATACAGATATAACAATATACGTGTATATGTGCATATGCAAAATAACCCACTAAATACAAGAACTGGACACCCACAATCTACTTCAGCGTAATTTAAAAGAAAATATTTTATATAATCCACGAAACTGCAGTGTTTCTAGAATGCTATATGCAGAATTTGTATTTGCAATACAGGGACTAGAGGCATATAGATAAAATACCTGCAAAGAGCCGGTAGGTTCTTTGGCCTTTAAAAATTTTACTTTTCACACCAGGAGATAGTAGCTCTGGAGGAGGGAAAAAAGTCACAAAGGCAATAGTTAGCAAGTTTAGAAATTCAAATTTTAAAGTTATCAATTATTTCTAAGAGAAACCAACACTACCATAAAGGAGAAAGTTTACTTAAAACACCTTCTGCAGCCTTTAAAGAATGGTCATGGTTCTGATACCTGGTAAGCAAGGGAATGAATTTTGAGGTTTGCTGAACACTAACATTTATGGAAGGTTTAAAAATACCACAAAAAAAAACCCTGAAGAATAAATTAAAAAATAAGAAAAAAAGGGCAAAAGATCAGACTATTCATTTTTTCCTTTCATTCCTGCTGTCAGACTGACAAAAATCAATTTCAGATTCCAAGTCATACTACAACCATTTTTGTCAGTCAAGGCAAACTCAACTAGTTCTACAAACATCCATTCTTTAAAGAATTTTTAAAACAAAGTATTAAGTAAAACAAAAGGGTACTGTCAGACAAAGGATACAGAGTACTTATCTCACTTGAGATATGAGTAATCATTGATTTTATTTATCTTTTTCCTGTTTGAACTACTGGCTGGCTAACAGCCAATTTGTCAGATCAAAACAAAATGCATTTTATTTGGCAAGCTTGAGATGCTGGATTATATGCAAGCTCTCACATTTTGTAAAATCAGTATCTCTTAAGATATTTGTTAAGAAAGAACTTTGTTGTTTATCCTCTGAACTATGGCTTACTTGTCTGCCTCCAGGCTGCATTTTTTATAAAATGCCCAGTTTCCTTTCATCAGCCACTGTTTATTACAATAATTTGCCACTTCTGTGAATGAAATCTGAGATGAAAATATCTACTATTACTTGGCAACAGCCTTGTGTAGGGACATACTCCTCATTCAGCAGGATCACTTCCATTATTTGTCCTCAGCAGTCTATAACCTTACTCCTTAAATCTGCAGGAAGCTCTTATTTGGCCAATCCAATGCCTAGGATGCGGCAAAGGTTGTAAGATCTTTCACCATAATGTTCTTTGCAAAATGGATGCCCAAACTCATACAGGCAATGTCAGGTTCGGCAAGACTGAACCCAGAAACCCAAACACATTCTTTTTATGAAGGGGGGAAAAAAAAAAAAAATTTTTTTTAAGAAAGGGGGAAAAAAAAAAAAAAAAAAAAAAAAAAAAGAAAAAAGAAGCGTACAAGATATTCATCCAAATTACTAAGTTTCCAGACAATGATGGAGAGAAATATTGTGCACAAGGCTGGGAGCAAAGAAAACTGAAACACAAACAGATACCCCTAGAAAACACAACATTATCTTTTCCCTAAAGAAGGGAAAATTCTGTTAAAAAAATCTTTACCTTTACTAATTTCCAGATCAACAGGATACTCAATATTCTTGATAAGCTTCTGGCATCCACCAGTTTTCTCATATACAAACCGCTTGAGGTGTAAAACAAGAACAGGGGGGAGTTCTTCTAGTGTCACTCTTCGACTGATCTCCACCTAACACATACACAGAAAAAAGATGAAGAAAAACTGTAATTTTTTGTTAACTGCTCAAAATTACCTCTTTAAAAGAAGAATAAGTAGTTAATTTTAAATACACTAGCAGAAAAACCACAGATTTTTAAAATTAATATTAATTTACGATAAACACTGCGGTTTATGACTTAAAGCACATTGGATCTTCAACCAAAGTGTCATCTTAAAGGAGTGAAGATAGTACCAGTTAAAACTGTTATATTGGCTATCTAAAAATGATTTAGCCATCATGATCAGCTGTTACAGAAGAGATCAGTAGTTAAATACTTTTCTTTTTAAAAAGTATGCTGGGTTCTTGAAAAAAGTTATGAAGAAAATTCAGAGAAAAACATGAGTTATAACCTCACTGTTTTCTACTAAATCTTTATTTTTCGATAGTTATAACCAAATAATCCACAAAGTTACTGTCTGAAAACCTGAAATTGGACTCAGAATTGCAGAACAAAAATGTTTTGCCTTCCTCAAAATTATGACATAAAAAACAGATCTCCAAATAACTGCTTTAGGTTTTTCTGAATTTTTTTTGATTGAGAAAAATCTCTTTATTGTAAATCATCAGCATATTATTTTCAATGCAGGGGCCCAATTCTGCTAGAATCAACTAAGAGTGGAACGGAAATTCATGGGGAAAAACTATTACCTTTTTCCATGCTTGAAAAGTAAAACCTCTTACGAAGCTGAAGCAAGCAGATTTTGTAGGGTACTTGATTTCCTCATGGATCTGAGCTGATCCAATTTACAAGAAGTAATTCTACATATGAAACAGAAATAATCCCTGCGAACTGTAAAATTTCACCTGCATCTCAAGGGTTCAAAATACACCCTCTGCATCCAAAACCCATCAACAGCAGCAGCTTCACTGATAAATGAGCTTAGGTTTTTGTGGGTTTTGTTTTTGACTTTTTTAAACTGGCAAGCCAAACAGGTGCCTGTTCTTTTCCATTCAACAAGTGCCTGCTGGTGCCCATCTCCTCAATTTCAAGAAAATAACATGCAGAATAAGAAGTTAGAAGGCAAAGTCTGAAAGTGAAGGTGACAAGAAGTTCACACAATTCTCTTATGAACTCATGAGAACACGCATCTTCCATGCATCTTAGCACGGAACAGCTTCTGCTTTTAGGGAGCAAATCCAGAGAGGCTTTATATAGAGGAAAAAAAAAATGCATTTGATTCACCCAGTTATTACTATCTCAAGATTTTCCTGTATTGAGTCTTCTAAATCTCACATCTGAAGTCTTTGAATTCAGAGTTTTGTGCAAAAAGAACTTAACAGCTCCCAGCCCAGCCCAGGGGCTGAAGAACGTCACTGCAGTGGTTTAAGCAGTTGCCGTTCTCCATCCTCAGTAACCAAGCTGGCGTATGGGAACTGATGCCTGCACCTCAGCTGCGCGGCTCCGTATTACCTTAAACCACAGATCAAAGCAGTTTTGTGTTACGGTGCCAGACTGAACAGCAGATGTTCTGCTGTCCCGACTGTGTGAAGGGGCCCTGACTTCTGGCAGCAACATTACCAGCTAAAAGGGCCACAAATGTTTGTTTAGTGAACATGAGTCAGAGTCCCAACAAAATACTTGTAAGATGCTCAAGGAGCAGTTTGAGAACTCCAGGGGATGTGAAGTCTCCTTCTAAGGAGTATGTGGAAGGTAACCTGGAAAAGCAAACAAGGTAAGGCTAGGTTGTTACTCAAGAGTCTTCACTTCTGTTAGAAAACATAAGCAGGTCTGCAGATAGGAATAAGAGACTGAAAAGAACTTCACTTCAGTGAGGATAAAAATTAAGCCCTTTAAAAAAACATATTAACTGCTGAAATACTCAAGATTTAAACTGATCTGCAAGACCAGAAGGAACCAAAACAACTTTCTTCAAATGCTAGTGAGCAAGTGAAATTGAGTCAGGAACAGCAAGAGAATGCCACTCCATTTTAAACATCTATTTTCATTTAAAACAACTAATTATTTTAAACACTGCATGAAAATCTGACTGATTTCCTGTTTATATTAATACACACATGAAATTCAAATATCAGCTCAAAGTGATTAAAAAACAAACTTTAAGAGAAATCATTCACATGCCCACAACTTGTAAAGAGTATAATCCAGATTAAAACAATCAAGACAGTAATAATTTTTACTAATATAATGTGATTTTTAGCTTTATCAGTAGTCGCGAGTTGCCCTTCTGTAAAATGGAGATAAAATACTTCTTTGCCATATATTTTGAAAATTACTATTTGCAAAGTCCTATGCTTGTTCTACAGTCAATGTGTTCAGTGTTTTCACTACAATTTTAATACAAGAACAGCTATTTCAACTTGAATTTCTTTTGAAAAAAGATCTAAAAGACATTGTGAATGCTTCTGTTTCCATTCAGACTCTAAAATATAAGCCAGACCAAACCTCCAGCACCTAATTTGAACACCCATTTCTTCCAAACCCCATAACTGAACAGTGGGTTGTCACTAAAGAAGTTAAAACCATCTGCAGTAAAAACCAAAAAATGAATGACTAGCAAAACAAAATCTATGTGGTAAATCATGATGAGCTGGCATTGCAGATGTTTCTTTCCCATGGAAGACAAGTGGAGAAATAAATGTTCTCTAACACTCCTGCTGAGTATACAAGGCAGAGAAGTTTCAGCTATCCATCTTTAGCTTTTCAAAGAAAATGGTCCATCCTTTATCTAACCATATTATCTTTTGGAGTATTTACAAAACTTACAAATACAGAAATTAATATCAGAGATAACATCTACAACTCAAAAGCCTCTTTCCATCCTGGCCTACTGAAAGAAGGCATGAACAGTGTACGCAAAATTTCCATCTGAGCAATCCACGCACACCACAGATGATGTTCTTTACTAACGCACACCATAAGAGGCAAGGCAATACCTTAGTGGGGAAAAAGTTTAACTTATTACCCTATATCACTAGTTCTCAAACTGAAATGCCAAAAGCATGCTTTTCTTCCTATGAAGTATTTTTCTATTGCAATTATTACTATTATGTATTATATTATTTGAAAAATAAGATAAAAAAAATTTGCAGAGCTGCATGAGAATACAGAATAAAATGTCCTGGTACTTAAAATGACAGAGAATCCCAGGGCTTGGAGATCTCAAAAGGTCCTCCCCTCTGAATCACTTATAACAATTTGTGTAAATCCTGACTGGTGTTTCTCCAACCTTCTCTTAAAGCAGCAAGGACAACTCTACAAGCACCACAGGTAACACTTAGTCTAGGTCCTACTCCTATTTACTGGTTTGAGTATCACTGAGAAAAATCAGTCTTTTCCTTTTCAGAGCAGCGTTTGACACATTAAGTTTTACATCTGGTTCCATCTCTCTACTTCCATGTTTTTTCTTCTCGATGCTGAATAGCTCCTCCCCCTTATTCGTTCCTTTTACATCACAACTTTTATATTGCCATTCATTTTGAATGCTCTTTTCCAGATATTCTCCAACTGTGAAGAACATTTTTCTTGAACTGATGACCTGAAACTGAATATAGTATTACTGACAAGTTTTTGGTTTTAGGGCTGTGTACAGCAAACCAGTCAACTATACAGTGCCAAGGATGCTCAATGCAGGTGTTACTGGCTATTGAAAGATTTCAGATTATTAATCCAGAGAGAAAGATAGCGATCATCAGATGTTTTAGTGAGGTTCTAGATGGACTTCTACCAGGCTTACCACCAATGAATATTTTCATTTTTGATTTGTGAAATGTGCAAATCAAAACCCATCAAGGACAGCCACACAGACAACCATGCAAGTGTTCTGCTACAACCATGCAAGAGTTCTGCTACAAGAGTTTTCTTAAAGCTAGAGCGTGCTTTCAAACGATACTCTGAAGAGCTGCTCCTTTACTAAGAACATCTGGCAATCCCCAGGAATCGGTAGGTTAAGATCAGCTTATTTCCTCATTATAGTGTGTATTATTACCACAGTTCACCCTGTTAATTTAATATATGCTCCAGTCAAATCTCCAACCAATTACTGCACCAACTCAGAAAACATACCTATTTACAGGCATGGTTTTGTTTAAGAGTTATTCTCTTCCTTTCAATGTGTGTGTTCAAGTGTAATACATTTTACCGCTGCAGACACTTTGAAAAAGGTCAGTACCTCTCTTTTGTTAACATACGTAATAGTGTTCAAGTAACTACGTGTAAAGCAAGAGCTGTATAAAAACCCTTTTAAAAAGTTTAGTATATGACTGTAAAAAGGGGTCAACAGAACACACCTCTTGCTTGGTTTTTGTGGTATAACCCTGGACAGACTCTCTCGCCACCAAACTTTCCAACGCATCCTGAACTGTGCGTATCTTGTCTGACTGGATATCCAGTTGCAGGGTGAAGAAAGGTTGCAGTGTAGCAGACTCCTTGGAACTCTGCTGGTAAACAACAGATCTATGGAAACAAAAAAGTTAAAATGTAATAAAGCAGAGTAATTTTCAACCATATACAACCTTCAAGTAAGAACGGACTGAAGTCTACTTTAGTAACTTGACTTATAGATTCAACCACCTGAATCCACTTTACTGCAATTTAAATGATTCTCACATCCACTTAGAGCATACTCAGTGGGATTATATTTGAGTTGTTTTATTTATGCAAGGATTAAAACAGTTATTGGGTAAGCATCAAAAGTTTAAAGAAAAATAACTGAAATTTTTGATAATGCATTTAAAGAGATTTACCTCCGGACTCCTTTCACGTTAGAGTTTTGAAATTATGTTTTCCAACAGATCTTTGGAAGTGCAAAACACTAGTGCTTCTCTAACTGTATGTTTTACTGTAAAATTACAACTGATTCCATACTCCTCAATAAAAATACACGAATTTTTTAGTCACTTCACTAAGACCAATTTCACAGTGATTTTAAATTGTTTGCTTAAATCTTGCCATAGGAAATATAAACTACGCTCCATCCAGGACTGGCATTTCCTTTTCCTCCCATCATTTTCTGTGTCCAGACTTTGTCCATGTACTCCTCTGTACCTAAATTGGGAGTCTTTCAGAAAACTGGCAGGAGTAAAAACCCAGGGCATGAGAACATGTTTCCTGGGTTTTTTGGTTTTTGTTTTGTTTGAAGTGTATTCAGTTGCAGCCTTTAAGTAGCCTGGCTTGGTGATCATTGTTTTGCGCAATGAAACAGTACACTCTTCAGCCACAATGTCACTGCGCTAAGCGGACTCTTCCCGATTTTCTTTTTTCTTGAACTTTGCTGAAAACTTAAAACCATCAAACATGGCTCAAGAATTTTTTTTTTAATTTTGAAAGCAGTACTTACATTAAAGAGCCCCAGCTGCTACAAAAATGTGGTTTTATACAGCCAAAGAAATCATTCATTTATTACATTGTTATGCTTGTTACACTTGTTATAGTGCCTTACAAAGCTTGAAAGGAGTAAGATAATTAACATAGCTCTAATCCATGTAGCCATGCTGAAATTTCTCCAAGTCATGTACGAAATGTTAACATCCAGGTTTAATGCCTGTACTGCAAACTCCTATCAAAAGAGCCCCTTTGACTCAGGCAAAGCCCTGAAGCACCAACAAAAAGCCAATGCATCTTTATATCGGCAAATACACATCCTTTAGAGGAAAGAGAGCGTATGAAAAACAGTAGCATCTTTATTTCCGTTTCACACTTCCTCCTTGGCTATATTTAAGGACAAATACTTCAACACATGGCAAGCGCAGTGTTTCAATAAACAAACCCTTCACTGTGTAAGTCTTGCTGCTTTTGGATACGCTTCCCAAACCCTTTTTAAACTAACCATTATTTAGTGCAATAATCAACAGAAAAATGCTAACAACTCCAACTGTTTTCAAGTCCATGTATTAAAGATTAATAATAATACAGATAATATTCTGAGAAGATAACATTAAGGATTTTTTTTTAAATTATTAGAAATTAAATTGTAACATTTCTTCAAAACATTTTCTTCAAAAAGATATGCAGAAATTGATTTGATAGCAAAACCTTCGCTGGACTATGTTTTTCTATAACAATATCACTTATAAGAATAATTACAAATTTCAATTGGAAAATGCATGGGTACTGGAAGAACTCTACAGTAAGAATTTTTCAGGAAAACAGGCACTGCCCATTGCTACCCTGCTTAAACTACAACCATGTAATGGATGTATTTTCTTTTAAAATAACAGTGCATTTGAAGGGAAAAGTTGGTACTACTTACGGAAATATTTAGCAGACTTCTAACTGGCTTGTGAGCTAGCTTGCATAACAAATATTTGAAATTCACACAAGCTGAAAGTCAAAAGGAGCTCCTGCACATGAACAAACCAGACCCTGATGGAACTGTATATCTTGGTACTTACACATTTAAGCCTCACATTGCTTAAGGAAGACTTTTTGGTTTGGTTTTATTTTTTTTAAGCAATTATACCTAAATAGGCATTTAACAGACAATTAAACCCTTGAGAAGACAGCCTAAAGTTTCCCAAGCCAAAAGATGCCAATTCAAACCATGTTTCCCTAGCTGCTTTTTCCATTTGATTTTTCCAATTTCTGATGCTTTCATTTAGTGGAATTCTACTGGCAATTCTGTATTCAATCCTTCCTATCTCCACCCTCAGCCTCAGAGGATGAAGCTTTCCAACATCACAACATGGGATACTGTTTCTGCGGTAAATTGTGTGACCTGGTTTGGAGGCTAAATAAAGCAGGTCTGGTGACAGCAGACAACAGATATCGGATTGGACCCTGTGGTTCTGTTGCTCAGTGCAAGTTTTTCCCTTTTTTCAGTATTACCTTTGCTTTATGTCATTTTCTGTGGACTTCTACGGAAGACAGCATTCTCTTGGTATTCTTAATTTAAAAACTAATGGAATCATTCAGCATTCTAAACAGTTCTGACCATGATAAATATACTAAGGGTATTAACAATACCTTGGGTATGTGAACATACCATCAACGCAGAATTTCATCAATACGTACAAACATCTGACTGCCAATTTCTATGGATAATACCATTTTATTTGCCAGCTGTCTGACTCAAATCCCAGAAGAATAATTTCAGTGCGTTTCACAGGCAGGAGGCACTAGCCCACATTATTCACACCTCTAGACTGAATACCTGGCAACACAGGGAGTTAAACACTAGCAATTAAGTGTCTGTCTCCAATTTAAAAATAATACTTCAAGTCTAGCATTTTTGTTTTGGGATATGTTTTTAGCAAGTGTTTACCTTGCTTTCATTTTAAATTATACATTTCTCCAAACAAGTCATGAGGCTTCCTTGCCAAAAAATATTCTTTCAGTATCTACTTTCTGCCTTCATCTGGTATCAGGCCTGAATATAAGTAATGTCCCACATTCTTTTAATTCCTGTAACATCTTGTAGTAATTTACATTTTTGCAAACTTCTTTCGTCTTTAACATTTTATTTATTAACTGTTACACATAACTTTCCTGCCTCTGGGAAGCATAAGTGTCTAAACAACCAAAAGTCTACAATTTTTTATTTTATTTCATTCTTAGTTTACTGACCAGATTTAACTTTTAGCAAATCTCACTATCTTAGTATACTTATTTACAAAATTAGTCAAAACTCCTCAGAGGTCACAAAAACTACATAGCTCTAAAGTTCTTTGGAATTCTTAGACATTAATATAAATATACAAAGCACAAATACTTCAAACTCCTCTATTTGCAACTCAGGACTTTTGTTCTCTAAACAGTCTGTTCTTTTATGACACTTAAAAAGATTCAGACTCTGCAACAAGTCATAGAATCATTTGATCATTCATCAATCTTCTGACCATTCTGGTCCATCTTCTGAACCCTCCCTTGCATAACAAATGCTTCATGATAGAATGTTCACCTCTCCTGGCCTGAACAAACTGTGTAACAGTCCCAACTACCCAATAATGGTGAAAAATACAGAAAGCAAAGCACAGGAAAAAGTTATCTGTAAAGGCAAAGCAGCCTACAGTCTCAACAACTTTTACAAAAAAGTACTATACCTTATATGACCACCAAAAATATCAGTAATTGGAGTCTGAACAAAGTCAGCCTGTCGAGTGACTGATGATTTGTTACGAGGTCCCACTTGCTCCCATTCATCCTCACTGCCTTCCCCTTGTTCATCTTGCTCCTCTTCTTCATGAACAGTCTGAGCCTCAGGGCCATTGGACACTGAGAGTTCTTAAAGTGAAGAAAAAAAAAAAAGAAGCACTGATTTTTTTTTTACAAATAAAACATGCATACAGATAAAGAATTTGAAAGGAAAACAACGCAATACAAATAATTTTCAGAGGATAAAATGTTTTCATAGATCATAGATTTGAGAAAGTAAATGAGAACAAGTGTATTCCAGGCTCACTCACAGCTGGACACATCCATGTATTAACAGAATGCAGCTCACTGATGACTGTATGTAAACAGATGTAGTTTTCTAGCAAATTTCAACATATTTTTAGTAGTAAATTTATGGGGTAGAAAATTAGAAAGTCAAGTGTTATTCTGGAAACATAATTATGCCATTATTAAATACAGCTCCTTTTCTGTGCAGATATTTTACAGGGAACCCAAGGCTTAGCAAATATTTTCTTTGCAAGCGCCAAAGTCAGGAGGCTATAAACTGCACATGGCTAAAGAACAAAATATGGAATGATCATTTTATATCATAAAAAATTTACCCTCCTAAAGAGAAATTGGATAACTAGTGATCTTAATTCTATACTTGGCAACACTTGGCTGTTGTGGTTGAGCCCCAGCTGGCAACCAAGCCCCACACAGCCACTCGCTCACCCTCCCCCCTGGTGGGATGGGGGAGAGAATCGGAAGAGCAAAAGTAAGAAAACTTGAGGGTTGAGATAAGAACAGTTTAATAACTGAAATATAATATTAATAATAAGATAATAACAACAACAACAATAATAATTTGTAATGACAAGAAGAGCAACAAGAGAGAGGAGAAACAAAACTTAGGAAAAACAAGTGATGCAACCGCTCACCACTCACTGACCGATGCCCAGCCCGTCCCCGGGCAGTGATCGCTGCCCCTCCTATTTATACACTGAGCATGACGCCACATGGTATGGAATAGCCCTTTGGCCAGTTTGGGTCAGCTGTCCTGGCTGTGCCCCCTCCCACCTTCTCATGCACCTGGCAGAGCATGGGAAGCTGAAAAGTCCTTGACTGGTGTCAGTACAACTTAGCAACAACTAAAACATCAGTGTGTTATCAGCATTATTCTCATACTAAATCCAAAACACAGCACTATGCCAGCTACTGGGAAGAAAAGTAACTCTAACCCAGCTGAAACCAGGACACTGGCTAAGACTAACAGTGTTTTGCTTCATTTTTCACAGGGGACCCAGACATAGAGCCACTGTAAAATAAAATGGCATTTTAGTCTGCATACAAATTCTAATACTTCTTCCAAAGAAAATTTTTTCTCCAACTTTGTCAATAAGAATTTTTAAATAATTTAATATGTTCTGATTCATATTAGGTATTAGCCATTAGTCTAGGAGTTTCCACTTCAAAAAAAGGTCTTAATCAACAGTGTTTTAAAAGATCAGTGAAAAAAAGACACTGATATATTTTTGAACTACCATGGAGAGAGCCAAAACCCCAGGACACAACTGGCATTGCAGGTATTATGAATGGCAGAGAAACATACCTATAGGACTTGAGCTAGCCTCAAGTAATGCTCAGCTAAGCTCAGTAAAAATTTGTAATACAGAAATCTGTTGTTTAGGAGGACCAGGTCATGACATTATTATTATTGTCATTCAGAGTATTTACAGAATGATAATGCTTTTCCAAATATCCAGTAACATTTCAGATCATTTGTAAATTGGACAGAATGGACTAATTTTTTCCTTTGGACAGATTTTAACAAAAGATTATTTGTTAATGTCTTTGAGTCCCCTAAAACATGGCATTCTATCCTTATCTCAACATGTACTCCAAACATTTCTCTGTATTACAGAATCACCACAAAAAAGGAGAATATTTGAAAGAAATTAAGTTTGCTACAAAAAAAAAAGCCCACTAACTTTCATTATGTGGAGAGAGAAGTTTCTTTAGAGTCAGCATTTCTTCATGTAGTCCATTGAGGATAAATCCCAAGTATTCTTCCGCATCCTCTTGCCTGCCCTGAATATAATGTTTTTTTCAATTATTACATGGCATTTTCATGTTTTCATTTTAACAGAAGGTTCATGACATTGAACATCTAGCTTTCTCCTCTTAATTTAGCTAATTTACCAACTACTCAGTCTAAGTTGTAAAGTGAAATAAGGTTTAAATTTGATTATAACAACCCCTCATTTTTAATCAGTTCAAAAAGAACCTACACGTTAATGGGTAACCTGCCATAAACTGCAAGTACACACATAAGCTTGGCCTGGATACAAGAATTTCTGCATTCTTCTCAATACAAATTCAATTTAACATGCGAGTTGATAATTTTTTTTTTTGCTATTTCTTTTAAAAGTAGTATTAAAAGTTGCTGTCAAACCAAGGCCAAATCAAAAGATGGTTTGAACCATTATCTTTTCTTTAAATTGAAACTAAACCTGAAATAGTATTTTGCAGTCTCTGTGGACCTTCAACTATTCCAAGCTGAATCCCAAGCAGAAACAAACAACTGCTCAATTTCTTAAATAAAGCAATAAGTATCTTCTTTATAAAAAGAGATGTTCCATTCCAATCGTAATTTTTTCATTATTCTGACATATTAAACTGCCAAACTCATAATTAACATCTTCCTATAATTTAAGTCCCAAGACAGTCTAGCTTCATTATAATGAACTATCAACTAGTTGATTTTAGTAATATTTAGGCACAGAACCTGATGTATGGCTTTAAATTGTTTTAACAACAGTGACTGCCTTGCAACGCAATTATAAATTATAAAAGTCTAAGATTTGTAAGTCACACCTTTTCTGACAGACTTGACTTTATAACTGTCAAAAGTCTATAAATGTATGTAGGTTCAAAGGCAGCTCCTGGTCGGATGTCTCTCACAATTTTATCGCCTAAAGCTGCAAGACAAAGAGAAGTACATATAAATAACAATACATAGACGTTTTTCTACATTATCCCTTAACATTCTCTTCACACATCACTAGATTTTGGAATCCAAAATTATTTTTTGTTAATAGTTTTATTACAACTTTAGTGACTCAAGCTCACACTTCATAAGATACAACTCTTACCTGTAGACATTTTTTTAAAAACATCTTACATCACCCTACATAGACTTACAGATGGTCTGTAAAAGTTAGTACTCTCTTTTTATAGTCAACACTCTGAAGATTAACAAGAATATCCACAGCCATCATAAAAGAACAATTCTGGTTCTACTTAAATTTTTGTACTTCTTTTGTATTCAAAGACCACTTCCTTAAATCTTTTATATATTTGTAATTCTAATAGATCACTTTTCCTCACTGCAGAAAAACACAAAACACAAACAAGATACAGTTTGACAGAATGTTCAACCTAATGGCAATACAAGGCCTCAGAAAACTATATTTGAAAACTACACAATACAATAAAATGACCTAGAAGTATAATAAGTTGCATAAGACAGTAAGATTTGTTTTACAGAAACAAAACTTAAGCAGCAAACCACAGAAATGTCTGAACTGTTTGGAAATCACTGGAACAACCAGCTCCTTGTAATATTTTCTTATAATGTTACATAAACACATTCCTGAAACTGCTTTTTATTTCTATAAGTTTGTATTACAACAGATTTAGTTTAGAGATTAAAAAAAATGAAACCCACAAGATCATTTATTTGCATCGAAAAAACGTCCTATTCCTCACTACATAATCATCATTGATACTAAACACATATTAGCAAGAATCATACACTTCTAAAGTTTTCACATTGAAATAGTGCATGGGATGGGGAGGAATTAAAAGCCGTGATAACATGCCTGCAGGCAGCCTCTAACTGCTAAAGAGACCTATTATGGCCCCATTTTGTTCTGAATGAATATGTTTAGTAGTTAAGGAAGAATGATATTCAAATTGATAAACCAAACAGCTGGAGATATGTAAGGAAGGAAGCAAAGTAAAATATAGTGAATATCAAATGATTTTGTTAGACAGGGCATATTCTTAGAAGACATCTTGACAATTAAGCTAACCTCCAACAAAAACTGTTCTTACTGCATTTGTACATTTGGCATACCAAATAGAAGAAAAAAAATAAGGTGCAACACCTATGACTTCTTGACATGAATCACCAATAAGAAAAAGTGTAACACTGACAGAAAAGCAACTGCAAACTTTTTAAGATATCAAGAAACCCCCAAAATCCAGACAGCCATGAAGGGGATCAAGCACCATTATTTAAAGGTCTTGAGCACATCACAAAATGTAGATCCTTACCCCAAAGCCGCCTTATGATGATTTTAAGACTTTTCTCCCCCTATTCCTACTCACCTTGCTTTGCTTTAGGAGGTACAGGCATATTAGTGAACTCATTCATTAAACGAACACTGAAACAGAATGGAAGGAACAACTAGACATGAGCAGCAAGTTAAGACTTAGAAGGACAAATAATAAAATTAGATCATTGTCATTACTGACTGCCAAAAAAAAAAAAAATCAAAGAATATCATAATGAAGTCTGAGTAAACTTCAGACATAAAAATTAACCTGATCATTGCTAATGAAACCAAGATGTTAGGTTAGTTCTTGCAGCTCTCACAGTTCCTTTTTGCATTTTAAACACTATTTAAAACTGATATTCCTCACACAACAGGAAGTATCTTCCTTGACTAGTCAAGCAATTGTAAAATACCAAGTTCATTATAAAAGCCATGTATCACCAAAAAAACCACACAAAAAAGACTTCTGGATACATATCAGCTTTCAACAACTGCAGTAAACGACGATTTGTTAGATACTTCTGAATGAGCTTAGTCAGATCACTTTTTTTTTTTTTTTTTTTAAACAAGCTACTTACAAACTGTCTATCATTGGTGTTGAGGTACACGGCCGCTGTGATTTTGAATACATTGGAATGGACTTCATTAAATGATACATTGGAGGGCAAGCAACCAAGGCTTGCAGGGTCTATGCAGTGACATTAAGGAAATATTCAGAAAATGTAATCTGCATATTAACCAAATATTCAATTATATTTAAAATTATATGCAAAACAAAGCTAACTCTTCATTATGTAGACCAATCTGATAACCAAACTGGAACAGATGGATGGACTTTTATCACAACATTAACTAATAATGTACAGAAGTTATACTAAAAAAAAGTGGCATCTTGTAACATGCAGTGATTTCACTGACATTTTAATAATGTCAAAAACTTTAATTAAAGGGCAAGGAAACATTTAGTCTAGGAGCAGGAGAGGAAAAAAACTTTCATAGGAAAGACTTTGTAAAATTAGCACTTTGAAAATTGGCAAGTGATAACCTGTAACATTTTCTGAAAAGAATGGAAGAAGCCAGCTGACAGACTTAGAGTTAAAGGTGATGATTCACCCCCATAACCAAACCAACCCCAAAAAACCCGCTGTGATGTGAAACATTCTGCAGTGTAAAGAAGAGTCTGGAGCAACCAGTAAAACTACAGTGTATGTCGGGAGAAAATACTTTAAAAACATCAAAATCCGTGCTACTTGGCGAGAAAAGTGAACAAAGGAAACATATTAGAAGACTGGAGGGGCAGGGAAATGACAACAAAGGCAGCAATCTCAACAGCTAGAGATACCAACTT
>VYZW01032504.1:0-26802 GCA_013401315.1 Balaeniceps rex | reverse complement strand
ATACGGAGGAACGATGGCAAATCCCAGAGGCAGCAGCCCGCTGTGTAGACCTAATAGAAGTTGAATGTAGAGCACGGCCCTGACCAAACCGGAGACTAAAAAGAAAACCTTGCATTTTCTTCACAGGAGGAGTCTCATGCTCTCTGCAGTTGTCGATTAGCTGAGTTACAGAACCAGGTGAGGAGTAGGAAAGCTCTCATCAAAAGCCACTGTGGCTGTACTGATGGGCACAACTTTGCATGATGCTACAGCCCGAGTTTTGTTTGGCTGTCAGGAAGTGAGTACACCAGGCAGTGTCAGTTAGACACACCTGTTGGCCACGGCCAGACAATGTCATTCGCCTAGGTCTAGTCTCTGACTTGCCTAAAGGTCAGGCAGGGTGGGAGAGGGATTGGAGGAAATTCAGAAAACTGGAACTCGCCTGAAAATAGAGAATATTCTCCAGATGTTCCCCTTGAGTTGACTGTCTCCATTTTCCCTTGACTCTGTTATCGTATCAGAGCTCCAGGGATCTGAGGCAGTGCCGGAGCTTATAGCCTTCAGGCAGTTGTTAGTCTCATATTGCTCTGCTGTGCTAATCGTGATGCCAGTATCAGACCGAGTCAGAGACCTGAGCACTGTATGGACATGTGTTTTATCAGTGTAAGAATGTACATTCCAGCTACTGAACCCTATTGCGTCCTTTGTCAGTGGTATTGGCCGTAGCGGCAGTCGCCAGACTTCTCTTCCATGTACTTTTATGGGTCTGGTACTCCCTGGTCTCCCCAAGGAGGTGAATCTTCACAGGCGTTCAAGGCAAAATGCAAATAATATTTATGTCAGTAAAATACATGATGCTTAGCTCTGGCAAGTGAGCCGAGAATGCTGCTGAAGCCATCAAGGAGAGAGTTGTGTTACTAAATCTGTAGGAACCTCTGTCTTTAATACACATGTGATGTGTCAGTGTTGTACGTGTGAATGGTATGCCAGAAAGAAACTCAAATTGTTGATAACCTGAGTTCAGTTCAGGGGGACTCTGGGAACCTGTTACTTCCCATTCCACAAGGACAAACCGTTTGTCAGGGCTGGAGTTTTTAGGGCGCGCGTCTTCCCTGACAGCCGGTACCGTGGAGCTAGGGATGCTCCTAACAGCGTGGGCTTGTCTGAGCTTGGCCTTTTGCCTCTTCCAGGTGTCCCTTCTGCAGACGCAGCTGGCACAAGAACGAAAGTACAAGCAGGACTATATTGAGTGCTGTGCGAAGACCAGCCAGGAGCTGTCAGACCTTCACCAAGAGCTGTCTCACTCCTTAGCAGCTGTGGTCAGGGAGCCCAAAGCTGCTGTTCTGGAGGCAGAGACCCAGAAGCTGGATCGGTCGCTGAACCTGAACTTGGCACAAGTATCTCTGGACCATCAGTCTCTTGAGAGAGAGCCCCAGAATTCAACAGCTGGATCCGCCAGAAGCGATGAGCTGAGGTAACAGGAGCAATGCACAGCAAAAAGCCTCAGCAGGAGCCAAGTCAGGGACCTGCTGTAGCAGGTGAACGGTGGCAGGGGGTTTGGTTCAGGGCACGAGTCCTGAAGTAAGACAAAAGTTCAGAGCACAGTGTCCACTGCAAGTTCCCCAGCAGAAGCAGTGGTGGGACAAAACTGGTGCTGGCTTGTGTGGATGGGGTCAGTCATAGGCCTGGAAAAGCAGGATGAACCCGATGAGCAGGTCAAATGTCTTCCTTCTCCAAAGCACTCCATCGCAGCATGCCTCGTCAGTCTCCACACAGCCCTCCACGTTAGGTTGTTCCTGCCAGTTTCTGTACTGTATACAAAGACTTTTTGTCTGGTTTCATTTTTTCAATACACTTATTTCTCAAAAATGCTGCACAGGCTCTGAGCAGAAATCTCCTTGCAATGGTGTCTTGTTGCTCCTCTGCTTTCTTCAGCAGCTGCTGCAGGTGGGCTTTCTCTGTGCAGAGCTCTTCATTTCTTCTTTTACACAAGTTCAGCTTCTCCTGGTCAGAGAGCTTTGCTCTCTCCACCTCGTCCACTTTACCCGACAGAACGTCATTCTCCTGCTCCAGCTACAAGCACAGAAGCACAGAGGAAATAAAATACAGTAAGATTTACTCCATAGGAGGTTTGGCTTGGACACAAAAAGGAACAACATTTCCATATTCAGTCAGTCGTACTGTCTGAAGGCAAGATGTCTGAGAAGCAGCAGCAGCTGGAGACAGACACCTGGCAAGATCTTGGGCGACTCTGCTCACCTGCAGCACAAGTTTGTTCAGTTGCACTTTATCCAGTGCAAGGGCTTCATTGATACTGCTGATTTTCGCTGTTGCGACACGCAGATCAGCTACTTCAGCAGTCAGCTTACTCTGAGCCCCTGTCAACTCTGCTACTGACTGCTCTGCCTGAAGAGACAGAAGAGAACAATTTCTGTGACCTGAGATGAGGAATGAATAGCAACAGATGCTAAAACATCTAATAATGATGAAAACGAAGATAAAATACGAACAAAGTCTATGCTGCAGAAATACCGCTAGTAATGAAGTGCTCAGCCTCCAGTCGTCAGCTGAGAAGGACAGAGCATCTCCTTACTCATGAACCAACCAAGATGGAAAGCACAGTAGAAGTCTTCTAGATACAATAGGGGTTAAACTTTATCAATTCCCGAGTCTTCCAGTTAGGTATACTAGAAATGTGAGTATGGATGGATGGATAATAATGGAATTAACTTAGCAGAGCCTGACCTTTCTTTTCAGTTATTTAAAGACACAAAACCACCTCAATTTCCAAAATACGTTTCCTTCTGGGCCTGGGGATTATAAGAAACCAAAAGGAGTGCAAAGTTGTATTTAATGAGTGTGCAGAACAACTATCATCTAGGTTGGGTACGTATGTATAAATAGGGAACCAACATCAGAAGAACATGAGACCAAAGGTTACGTACAAGCATAGAAAAACATCCACGCAAACAACAAGAAGTGAAACGAAATAATCTCAACTGGGATTTAACATTCGTGCAGGCAGAAGCAAAACAAAGTAAAAAGGACAAAATAACTTTTTTCTTACAAGTGGAGAGACTTTTAACCACAGTTTTAGTTTTTCAGCATTTCCAGTGTTTCTTGTTCCTTCAGACACATGAATATTGCAGAAAGACAGGGAGGAGAACTTGGGTTAAAACAAGTGAAATGTCCAATGCTTACTTTGCAAAAAAAAAAANGTATTTTAAAAAAAAAAAAAAAAAAAAAAAAGATGATCAGGAGACCATCAGAGGTCCTTTGGGCATAAAGATTACTGTGGTATAAGGATATTTAAGAAATAATTCTGGGGTCACAGAAGATTTGGGTAACGCATTTTTTTCTGAGAAAGTCTGAGATGCTAGGGGCTTGAATTTTTTATGAAAAACCCTCAGGACATTCAGAATGCCAGACACAAGTGAAATGTGGTTTGGATCTGTTTCAGCATGTTACCCGATGACGAGATAATGCACTTGCATCTCTTAAGAGCGTGAGATTCATAGGCTGCCTGTTTCACAACTTTGATTCCTGTCAGTCAATACACATATCCGCATTCAAACACATACACATACCCTATTGTCAATAAATAACTCAGAATATCCAAGTGTGGTTGTAACTAATAAAACCTGGTATTCAGTGACTCTGGAGAAGGACCTTCATGAGGCTTACCCACTCACACAGTATTTAAAAATGAAAAACACGAGAGCAATTGCTGATAATCTGATTTTGGTGGCTACTCATTAGCATTCTCCTGATTAGGAAAGGAACTGAGTTTAGCTAATGTTAGCAAACTTGTATGTAACTTCAGTTTGGTTTTTTTTCCTCTAGTGTAAACAGGACCTGTGATTCTCTCTGTCTTAATGGAAGGACTTCTGCCAAGCCAAAGACAAAGAATCAAGACCCATGGATGTGAGAAATGGGATGAACTCCTCTGGGCAAGGCTGCTCCCTGCCTTTTACCTGTATTCCTCTCATATTCAGCTGCTGCTGTCAAACCTCACCTTATGCTGAGTGTTAGAATCTACGAAGTATTATTTCAGGCAAATGATTTCTGGGGACAAAATATGAGTATGCGAGAAGAAAAACATAGGCAAGGAGAGAGAGCTGTGTATGGAAAAGGAAGCCCAAACAAGAAATTAATCACCCCTGAAAAATAAGACGACTTCTGGGACACATCTATCCTGGGACCGCTACTCAAACAAAATTAAAGGGCATAAAGATGGAGCTACACACAATTAAAGCTAACATAACTGAACAGAAATAAAATTGCGTCTTACTCAATACTGGTTCTGGTTTGCATGTGTGTTAGCCCTGTGTCTCCTCTGACTTCTTATTCTACTTTCTGAAAAAATGCAATTTTGGCTTGCTTCTACCCAGGAGAGAAGTTACAGTTTTGTAACTTATGTCCCTTTAGGTGCTGGGAACACTGAGCAGTGTAGCATCGAACAAGACCCCATCCATAAAGAAGGCATCCCCTTTTGGCGCTTCAAGCTGTTGTAGGATTTTCTTGCCGGAAAACAATTCCATTCATCATTTCCACTGTCAAACAAAAAGAAGTTGTCATGAGAACTTCTTGCTGCACTGTTAGATCAAAGCATGGCCAGGTGGGTGGCATAATCACAGGTGGCAAGTGGGAGCTGCCTGCAGGCTCCTCAGTTACAACGCGTTGCTGAGTTTATCATGCAGCCAAGGACTTTTTGCAGCACAACACAGGCCTGGAGGCCACGCTTTGTGTGCAGCACAGCACAAGGCCTGGGCGTGCTCAGGTTGCTGCGATGTGGAACGCTGTCTCCTTGATGTTCAATGGTCTTCTGGTCAGGTGCACTGCAGGAGGGAAGATGTGTGCTGGGATCTGCGTACGGGGTGTTGGGTCCTGACTCTGCTGTAGCGCGCTGTGGGGAGACAATCCAGACTGAGCGGCAGTGCTTTGGTCGGGGCTCTGACCTTTCGTTGTGCTCAGCCCCAGTTTGCCCAGCAACAGTGGAATCCTACTGCTAGGCAGGGAGCACGGAAACCACCGAGGACGGGTACATAAACCGTTCCCTGAGAGCCCGGTTTTGGTGCTCCGGAGGACCAGCTGGCCCACACCTTGGTGAGCTCCCCTTACTTGGGATGCCAGGTAAGGATACTTTTCTGGGAATTGAGTGATACCTATTAGGTAGATTATAAGGAATTCGGAATAGAAGCAGAATCGTCCCCACCCGCAGGGTGGTGTAATTGTTACCTACTTAGTAAGTGCCTTATCCTAATAAACCTCACGTTGTGCCCTGGACTCGGAGCCTTATTCCTTCAAGGGGTAGATAGCGGCAGAGGGTCTGACTGCAACACACGCTCAGCATGAGCAGAGGAGTCAGAGGTGGGTGCTCCTAATGGCTCAGTTGAACTTAGTGCAGTCTGTCCAAGCCCTTGTCCAGAATCCAAAGAAGAAGAGAGTCCTTGAAAGAGAGATTCACCGTAGTAAAAATCAAAGTTTTGATTTGACTTATCTCTGGAAGACACCATCTCTCTCCCCATTGACTATAAAGAAAGTCCAGAGGCATGAGGCATATGAGCCTGATTTTGGTGCTTGTGAAGGCCAAATTGCTCAGCTGAATCATCTTCTCAGAATGTTTCCAGCGTGTTGAACTCCTCTGGGGATGTGGGACTGAAGATATGAGGCAAATCGCTGCAGATGTCACCAGTGACAATAAGCTCCCTGTGCATGAGATTCCTCTATATCGGGTTGGGATAGACCACCGTCCCTGGTCATGTTAGTGTATCGTTAGGGGAAAAGAAATCATAAACCGAGAATCGGATCAAGGTGGTAACACTCATAAAAGCAATAGTCATGTGGATAAATAAAAACAAGAATAGTAGTAAACAGGGCTGGAAGAGAGCTTGAGAGGACATCTAAACCACACTGCCAGTCCAGAAACTGCCTTTTCTGAGTCATTCCTGACAGATACCCCTAAAAGCCTTCGGTTTTACAGTCTCCCCAAGGTTTGCTACTGTTATGAGTGGAATTTGTTGGGTTTGCTTTTTCCCTATCTGTTACCTAGATCTGTCTTTTGGCCTTTGACTTCTTGTCCCAGCTGTATTGGATCTTGCCAACAGTTTCTCCCATGCATTTACTTTTTAAACTAAATCATCACCTGAGTTCCTTCCATCCTGTCTGGAAGTGGTTTTTACACCCCTGACCATGCTTATTGCTTTTCTCTGGAGTACATCCTGCCGGTCCGTGCGTTTGTTGAACTAGGGTCTCAGGATCAGACACTGTGTGCAAGCTGAAGACTCAGCAGAGCTGAGTAGAGTGAGGAGAGAATGGATCTGTAGCCTATCGTTGCCAGGGTTGTCTTTGTGCAGCTGATGGAGAGAAATAGGAGCCTCTAGATGCCAATTCATCTGACCTGCTTGTCCTATCTAGCTTCAGATAAAAGGAGTTTTCCTCTGGAAGGGCCTATCTTTCTGCATTGACTATGCAGCGAGCAGAAGGGTATTAACTCAGACTGAGCCATCTAACGTTAGCCACTTAGGTGAGGGCAGAAGAATCCTCCCATGTGTGGAGATTTTGCATTTGTCCTTATTAAACTGCAACCTATTTTTTCATAGAACCACAGAATCACAGGATGATTGAGGTTGGACGGGACCTCCAGAGGTCACCTTGTCCAGCCCCCTGCTCCATCAGGGCCACCCAGAGCCAGCTGCCTGCGACCGTGTCCAGGTGGCTTTTGATTATCTCCACGAGTGGAGACTCCACAACCTCCCTGGGCAACCTGTGCCAGGGCTCGGTCACCCTGGCAGTGGAAAAGTGTTTCCTGGTGTTCAGAGGGACCCCTCTGTGTGTGCGTTTGTGCCCACGGCCTCTGGTCCTGTCCCCGGGCACCGCTGAGAAGAGCCTGGCTCCGTCCTCTCTGCACCCTCCCTCCAGGTATTTATACACACCGATGAGATCCCCCCGAGCCCGCTCTGCTCCAGGCTGAGCAGTCCCAGCTCTCTCAGCCCCTCCTCGGAGCAGAGACGCTCCAGCCCCTTCATCACCTCCACGGCCCTTGGCCGGACTCTCTCCAGTACATCCCTGTCTCTCTTGTACTGGGGAGCCCAGCGCTGGCCCCAGCACTCCAGGGGTGGCCTCACTGGTGCTGAGCAGAGGGGAAGGGTCACCCCCCTCCGCCTGCCGTGACGCCCCTCCTCATGCAGCCCACCACACCGTTCGCCGCCTTTGCCGCAATGGCACGTTGCCGGCTCATGTTCAATGTGGTCTGCACCAGCACCCCCAGGGCCTTTCCTGTCGAGCTTTAGCTTTCCAACTGGGTGGCCCCAGCACATCCTCGTGCCTGGGGTTGTTCCTCCCCAGGTGCTGGACTTTGCACTTCCCCTTGTTGAGCTGCATGAGGTTCCTGCCAGCCCATTTCTCCAGGCTGGTGAGGTCCCTCTGGAAGGCAGCACCACCCTCTGGCGTACCAGCCACTCCTCCCAGTGTGGTGCCATCTGCAAACTTGCTGAGGGTTCGCCCTGCCCCATCGTCCGGATCATTAATGAAGGTGTTAAAAAGGACCGGACCCGGTATTGTCTCTGGGGCACACCGCTGGCTACTGGCCTCCGACTGGACTTGGTGCCACTGATCACCATGCATTCAAGGAAGCAGTGATTCTGAGCAAGCCATGCTTGCTTGTCTGGTACATGTTCTGGAAGATTTGGCAGGATTTACAACAGTGATTTCTGTTCCATGTCATACGTGGGGAAAAATGTAATGTTCCATGCTCCCCCTCACCAGAGGTGACAACGGATGTCATCTGTATAGGGACCCTGCTAGACTGGTGCAATATACTGTGGAAAGGAGTACTCCGAGGAAGCTGAAAGCTGGGGTTTAGAGATGATTTGAGGACTATTCTTCAAACCTTATAAACCCATATTTTGTGGAGACCGGGAACAATTTACTTCCTCCCTGGGCAAGGGCTGAAACTGTGATTCTGTGAGATCCTTTCCCTCCCAGCTCACTTCTTCCGCTAATGATAACAGATGTAAGCTGAAACTTGCCCAGTCTGGATAATCCACTCATTTTATATCTTCCTGATTCTGAAAACACACAGGAAGAACTGGCTGAGGATGTGAAGGTCGAGGGTTGAGGGCATAATTTAAGGAGAGAATTTAGCAAGGTGAAGAGCAGAATCACAACCCTGGATGACAGGAGAGCAAATGAACAGGGAACTCCTCACCAACCTCAGATCAGAAAGGAAGTACACAAAATGTGGAAGAAGAACCAGGTTATCCAGGAGGAATGTAGAGACATTCCTGCGGAAGCAGTAGGGGAGTTGGAAGAATAGTTAGGGAGCTCCTGAGCCGGTTAGACATACGCCAGTCCACAGGACCAGAGGGTGCTAAGGGAGCTGTCTATCAGCTTTGAAAAATCATGGCAACAGAGGGCAGCTCCTGAGAACTGGAAAGAGCATTACACCAGTCTTCAGGATGGGCACACAGGAGGGACTGAGGAACTACAGGCTGCTCAACTCCATTGCTATCCCTGGGAAGGTGATGGAATAAATCCTTCTGGAACCCACTTTCATGCACCTACGAGGGAAGGGGATTGGGAACAGCCAGCATGGATTTACCAAGGGGAAATCATGGCCGACCAACGTGATTGGCTTCTGCAACGAAATGAATGGCTCTGTGAATAATGGGAGATCGGGGATGTTGCTTACCTGACATTAGCACAACATTCAACAGTCACATACATAGTCTCCTGCTAGCCAGGGTGGTCAGATACGGACTGAGTAAGTGAATGGAGAAGTGGGTGAAAAACTGGAAAACAGCGGGCTCGGTGCTGGTGGCTCAGCTGTAGGAAGTGGCCGGTCCCTGGTGGCACCCCTCAGGGTTCAACGCGGGAGCCGGTATTGCTGTTTGTTGATGACACGGATGACAGATCACACACTCGCCAAAGTCAGCGTGAAACAGGGGAGGGAATGGTCAATACACCAAAGGGCAGGGCTGCAATTCAGAGGGACCTTGACAGGCTGGAGAAACGGGCTGGACTACGAGGAGCCAGGAATCCTTCCTCTCAATCACCTCTCTTAAGCCTAGAAGAGCCCCCTCCTCTCCCAGTGGAGGGACAGACTGTCGGGGTGACAGCACCCAGCGCTCTCTAACGTGTTATCGTGCCTTCCTGGCTTTTGCTGGGAACACAAACACTATTAATGACTTGCCCTTGATTGTGCAAATGAGAGGTTTTGTTGCAATTATCTTAATGATCATTTTAATCCTAATTCTTTACGCTCTTTGGCACTGCTGGCTTCCTGTTCAGTCAGCAGACTGCTTTTAGGTTTTCGTAATCAAGGCATTCGCTGAGCCTTTTTTCCAGCGCTGATGTGACTGTATAAAGCACTTACTGAAAGGCCAATCCATTAGAAGACTGACCCTGAAGACGTGCTCAGTGAAACCTTACTAGAAGGCCTCTTCCCAGGTAGAGGGCAGACCCGCGGTCCTGTCCATCAGCCAACAGGGCTCCTTTTCCCATCAGGCAATCCAGTGTAGGTCTGTTCTACACATCAGAGTCTAGAAAGTTCTTGAGAAATCTCAAGAAGAGTTGAGACAAAGGAACCACTCTGTCTTTATCTTGAGTACAGCTGCTTCCTGTTGGGCCGTTCTGAGGTTTGAACAAACTGTCCTTTCAGCACCGAACCAGCAGTTTCAGCTCCTGGTAACGAGATAGTTTCTGTCTCGTTAAAACTTTAAACTCTATATGAGTCTCCACAGAATAAATTCAACGAAGAAGAAAAGGGAGAGCGGAAAGAAAGTTTACTCATTGCAAAAAAAACCCTTTTTTTTTTTTTAGTAAGAGTTGGTTTCAAAATCACTTTCAGAAATAGTGACCTGCGGCTGAACATCTACAGCTGATGTCAGACATTGACTGTAAATTCAGGCAAAAGTTATATCGGGGGTGGGGAACCAGAACAAAAGGAGAGGGAGAAGGAGAGAGGGGGAAGGGAACCCTGTCCCCAGAGAGCAGCCAAGGAGAGCAGCAACTGGATTTTCAGGTGAGTGTCCTCTCACGGGCATCCTCTCTGCTATGGCAGGGGGTTCCCAACACTTCTCCTATATAATAACTGCATGCTTCTCCTCAGGATCTTCTCAAAGGCCCTGTTAGCCACTACTCTTACGGCACTGACCAGAGTATGCCTTTCGCAGAGGAAGGTGTGGCTGATTAGCTAGAAGAGGACCCAGATACCCAGGGAGAATGCAGGCGACCAAGGAGACGCTCCCCGCTCTAACTCCTGGACTTTACTTCCACAAATGGCTGACAAACGCAGGTGTCCATGTTTGCAGGCACCCTGCCCTTCTATTTCCACTGGACACTTCATCCACAAACTGCAGAAGCAACCAAACATCCAGGACATAAGGAACCTCCTCCCTGCAAGCTAAAGGAGGACCCAGGTGTTCAGAACTTCTTCAACCCCCTGCTTTCCTCTTACCCATGGGAGGACAAAGGCATGCAGGGTCAAAGCACCCTCTTCCTGCTCTAACCTCAAGGTTCCCACCCAGCTGCCAGGAGAACCCGGACCCCAGGGCACAGAGCCCCACAGAGGAATCCTGTGATGGACCCTGTGGAGGACCCCAGCTTCCGTCCTCCCACACCAGCCTCCACAGGAAGCCATTGCCTTGATGCCTGTCCTGCTTATAGAGTCCTGGTGTCACCAGGGCAGAGGGCCCCGCTGAGTGGCAGCGCTGCATCTTCCTGGTTGGAGGCACCCCTCATTGCTATGGTCCCCAGAAGCTCACAGACACGCTGCCCACTGACGTCACGTCCGGCCTCAGCTCCTTCTTGCACCCCACGCTCACCACAGGGGAGAACCACAGACAAGAGAGACAGAAGCCATGTGCTCAGTCTTCCCAGCCTTGAAGGCACACAAGCCTCCACCTTCTACAGCTGGTCAAGGGTCAGGGCACCTGACAGCAAGCCTTCAGCACTGAGCAATGGCATCCTAGTTGTGTAGTCTTGGCCCAATTAGATGAGCTGGTCTCCCCAGGAACTGCCCTTTGACCTCATGGCAGGAACCACCCAGCACTTGGAGATGATGCCATGGCAGCTTGGCAACCCCTGGACCCATGATCCCTATCATGACGTGTCACCTCAACATACCAACACAATCAAACTTTGACTTTGGTGATGGCCTCTGGGTCTATGGCAATAAGTCCAGCCTGTTGAAACTTCGAGGTCCTGTTGCTACTTCACCTGCCTCATGCCCTCTTGAGTCCCCCATGCTCCCCTTGGCACCACCTCATCATCCTTGTATTGGGTTTATGTGGCAATGTTTTGGTAGCGGCAGGGGTGGCTTCTGTGAGAAGACACCAGAAGCTGCCCCCATGTCAGCCAGAGACAGTTGCAGCTGGCTGCAAGATGGACCTGCTGCTGGCCAAAGCTGAGTCAACCAGCGATGGTGGTAGCACCTCTGTGATAACATATTTAGAAGGGGTAAAAACTGCTGCGCAACAGCAGCCAGAGAGAGGAGTGAGAATATCTGAGAGGAACGACTCTGCAGACACCAAGGTCAGTGAAGAAGGAGAGGGAGGAGGTGCTCCAGGTGCCAGAGCAGAGATTCCCCTGCAGCCCGTGGTGAAGACTGTGGTGATGCAGGCTGTTGCCCTGTAGCCCATGGAGGACCATGGTGGAGCAGATATCCACCTGCAACCTGTGGAGGACCCCACACCACAGCAGGTGGAGATGCCCTGAAGGGAGCTGCAGCCCATGAAGAACCCACACCAGAGCAAGCTCCTGGCAGGGGCTGTGGCCTGTGGAGAGGAGTCCATGCAGGAGCAGGTCTTCTGGCAGGACCCGTGGCCCATGGGGACCCACACTGGAGCAGTCTGTTCCTGAAGGACTGCACCCCATGTAAAGGACCCACGCTGGAGCAGTTCTTGAAGAACTGCAGCCCGTGGGAAGGACCCACATTGGAGGAGTTAGTGCAGGACTGTGTCCCATGGGAGGGAGCCCATGCTGGAGCAGGGGAACAGCGTGAGGAGAAAGGAGTGGCAGAGACAAAGTATTATAAGCTGACCCCAACCCACATTCCCTGTCCCCCTGCACTGCTCGGGGGGAGGAGGTAGAAGAGTCGGGAGTGAAGTCGAGCCTGGGAAGAAGGGAGGGGTGGGGGGAAGGTGATTTAGGTTTAGGTTTGTTCTTATTTCTCATTATCCTACTCTGTTTAATTGGCAATAAATTAAATTAATTTCCCTAAGTGGAGTCTGTTTTGCCTGTGACAGTAATTGGTGAGCGAGCTCCCTGTCCTTACCATGACCCATGAGATTTTCGCCATATTTTCTCCCCTGTCTTGTCGAAGAGGGGGAGTGATAGAGCGGCTTGGTGGGCACCTAGTGGCTAGCGAAGGTCAACCCACCTCTAAACCCCTTCATCATCACCTTCACCTTCCACACACCCCCAGTCACCCATGACCTCTCCATGTCCCCTGACCACACTGTTAGTGAAGGGTCTACCAGCACTGCAACATTTATTATTGTACTTTATTTCCCCCAATCTCAAGGCATGCCAACGGCACATGCCACCCCATGACCTTCAGTGGCCTATGCCCCCTATCTGCCCCCAAACCCCTTCTACCTTAGTCCAGCCCCGCTGCAGGGCTGGACAGTCTCAAATTGCCTGTGGCAGGTCTGTGGCAAGTCCATGGTGAGTCCATGACAGGTCCGTGGAGGGTCTCTGGAGGGTCCATGGTGGTCCCGTGGCTGAGCTGCCAGTGCCCCCTCTGTGGGGACATCCTCACATTCCGTCCACGTGGTCCTGCAGCCTCCCCAGCACTCCTTGCACCCGCTTCAGTACCTCCTCCTCATCCACATTGTGGAAGGCCTCGTTGGGGGTGGTGGGGAAGGGGTGGTAACTCGGGTACTGTGTGGCCATGCCATCCATCCCACAGCCATGCAACCACTCCACCTCCTCTGCCAGGCCGCTCAGCTTTGGCTCCACTGCCTCCAGCCATTGGGCCAGTCCCACCAGCGCCACTGGGGCTTCAAAGGCCTCATCGTGGCAAAGTGCGGCAGCCACCAGTGCCTTCTCCAGGGCCTGATGCACCTTGAAGAGGAGCCAGTTGGGGCAGCAGCGCCTGATGTCATTGTGGGCTGCCTGCAGGTCACTCTTTGCCTGCCGCAGCCACCGCTGGGCCTCTGGAATGGATGGAGTCGGGGCCATGGCCTCCTCATTGCACAACCAGGAGCCATGGCCTTCCTGTCCCCAGAGGCGGTGCTGGGCAGCGCTCACAGAGTTGTACTGGAGGCAGAGGTCCCGCAACACCTTTGGCCGCTTGACAGCACACAGCTGCTGGGAGGTTGCCGGGCTGTGATCCACATTGTCATTCACCCCTGGCATTAGGCTGTGCCTGGCCCTCCATGGCTTCCCCTTTACCTGCAGCCTCTTCTCCAGCTCTGGTGCCATGACCTCCTCTGGCTCTGGTGCAGCACCCTCCAGTGCCACATCGTTCTCCTCCAGAACAAAGGCCACTTCCCGTGGCTCCTGGCAGACCAGCATTTCACGCAGCACTGACAAGGTGGGTGCCTCCAGCTGTCTACCCAGGATGATATTGATCTCCTGTGCCAGCGTCTCCAGGACCCTCAGGTGGTGCCGGTCCAGCACGAGCTCTGCATGCCGGATGTAGAAGAGCCGCTGGCCACCACCAGCCGGGCACACATGGATAACCCGCGGCTGGGAGCTGCCCTCCACCTTTGCACCATGGTGGACCAGCACAGTGCGGATGTCCTCACAGCACTGCACTTTCAGCTGCTCCCCTGTAAAGCCACCAGCCCCCTCCATTCTCATCGTACTCCTGTGGCTCTGCCACCGGAGCAGGGCCTCCAGCCCCCTCCTAAACGATGGCGATACCAGGAGGGTCTGTAGACGCCTCTGCCCAGGGCATTGAGAACCGTAGCGACATGGCTGCAGACTGCCCTCCTCCAGCTGTTGCTCTGTAACCTCTGAGAGCGCCCGTGGCCGCAGGCTCTGTGGTAGCATTTGCAGCAGCCGCCAGGCATTACACCCAGTCCCCGGCAGTTCAGCCATGAACACAAAGGTCTTCCTCAAGGCCCTAGAGGTACTTGAGGACACGCAGTCATTGAAGTATAGCCTGTGGGATGGCTCCAGGCAGTCAGCAGTGCTCAGCAAGTACAGCTCAGCCACAGCAGAGAAATCATGGGGCTCCGGTGCCTCCTGCAGCAGCTGGAAGAAGTGCCGTGTGGCCAGCAGGACTGTCTTCTTCTGGGTAGTATTGAGGGTTCCACTGGCATGGCTCTCCTGGTGGATTTGGGCCAGGACATGGCTGTAGTGAGCCAGTGTGGGGAGCAGGGCCACCCCAAGGTGTTGCAGGAGGTCTCTATAGGCAGCCACATGGGAGTCAGGTGTGAGGAGGTAGGGGTAAAAGTCAGCCTCGTCTGGGAGTAATGTCACCACTTTCCGTGGCATGGCCATGTCCCCTGACCTGGCCAGCACCACAGGCAGCTCAGCGAGGCGCCCTGCGTCCACCTCCTTCAGATGGGTCTGCAAGAAGTTGTACACCTTCTGGAGCACGCTGGCCCGTGTGTTCACCTGCTCTCGTGTCTGGCAGGCTGCCCTGCACACCTGCTCCAGGTTGGCCACCACCAGGGCTGTGGGTATCTCTACAAGGACTCCCATGGCCTTCAGGCGGTCCTGCTTGTGTTCAAAGGACTCTGGCAGGATGGTGGCTGATGTCCACAGGAGCTCAGCCACATCTTCTTGGCAGTGGTAAACGCTGCCCTTCAGGGCCACGGGCTTAGTGCAGTCTGCAAAAGGCGGGTGGAGGCTCATCAAGTTTGGGGGGATGCCCAGTGGAGGCAGGAAGTGGATCGAGGCAATTTGCCCCAGGAAATCTGCTGACAAGGGATCTTCCAAGACGGTGCCAAGCTGGTTGAGCATCTCCTGCTGTCGCGCCAGCAGGTCTTCAGTGTGGCACCCAGCCCGAGTGGCTTCATGCTCTATCTCCTGGGCCAGTGCCACAAAATCCGTCACAGAGAGGCTGGTGTGGACACCTGCCTGAAGCAAAAAGTCCTTAGCAGCTTCCGAGTCATAACGTAGCTCCACAAAGAAAGACTCAGGCACAAAACGGTGTTGGAGCCGCAGAGTGCGGAAGGAGGACGTGTCATCATAGAAGTAGGAGGCCAGGCGCAGCACACCATCGGCATCGAGTATAAAGGCCACAGTCCGAAAAGCTGCCACAACATCTTCCTTGAACTTACCATCAAAGCTGGGTTGCAGGGCAAAGAACAAGCGCACAGCTTTCATAAGCTCTTGCACTGTGAGCTGGGACAGCCGGGGCAGCACCACATTCATGAAGAGCTGCTGGTCATCTGTGAGCTCCCAGTGCAAAGCCTTGGCCAGCTGCCGGTGCAAACGGTCTGCTGTGAGCAGCAACATGTCCTTATCCAGGCTGTACAGGGCTTGCGCATCCGGGGGCAGTTTTGGGAAGCGGCTGCTGAGCAACAGCACCTTGTGGTAGGGTGCCACAGCTACGTAGTCCCCACCATACTTCCGGAAGAGAGGCAGGAGCTGGATCTGCTTCCGTGCCGACGAATCCAGTTTTCTCTGCACAAAGTACAGCAGCAATGTCACATCTTCCTCATTTAAGTCCCTCCAGCGGAGATCAGCTCTGGAATCCACCAGCCGGGCCAGCACAGCCCCGGGCTCTGTGGCCTGCAGTGTCCTTGTCTTCAGGTGGCGGTAGGCAAAGGTAGAAGGCAGCAGGGACTGCTGAAGCACAGGGATGCCCAATTTGTGCAGCACCTTGGCCATGACCGCGTCACGGTCAAAAAGAACATTGGGGAGGGAGGATAGTGGCAGTAGGTGCTTCGAGCCTGTCTCATCCCCCTGAACAGGCAGCACCACTGCATCGTGGAGACAATCTATGAATGACTTCATGTCCTCCTCTGTGCAGACCACAGTGCTGAAGAACTTCCACAGCATCGTGAGCCACTTCTCTGTGGTGCAGTTCGGCTGACCCAGTGCCTCCTGGATGAGTGGTATGGCCTCCAGGAGGCCAAGCTCCTTCACAAAGCAAGGCAGGGTCAAGTTAGAAATTAACTCATGGGCAAAGCGGTGGTAGTGGTGTGGGAAGAGGTTGGCAAAGGAGCTGTGGAAGACTGGGTTGTTGATGCTGAGGGCATTCAGGCAGCCATCTTGTGTGACCAGCAAGGGCAGGCCTTCCAGGTCTGCCTTGGGCTCCAGGCAGCGGTTCAGGAGGATGGAGCAGTTCTCTGGGTTCCCCAGGGGTGTCTCAGCCAGCACACAGGGCACAGGGAGTGCCAGGGCCTTGAGGAAGCGCCGGAGAGAGGCTGGCTGAAAGGCAACAGCCTCCACATTGGCTTTAATGAACGCCTTATAGATCCGCCACAGGTGCCTGAATGCTGGCACCAGGTTCATGTTGAGGTGCTGCAGCACCTTCTGGAGATCTGGCTCAGGCATCACCTCTAGGAAGTATGGCTCTGTTAGCACATCCCCACCACCTGGACATGCCCAGGTCAGTGTCACCATGCTGTCAGGGGGATCCATGTGGTACACAGGCACCAGGGGCAGGCGTGCGTGACTCAGGTGCTTATAGACATCCCTCTCCAGGTTCTGAAGGGTAGGTTCCACCTCTGTCACAGCAGGGAAGAACCGAAGGTACTGGGAGGACAGGTGCCGCTGGCAGACATCCAGGGACTTGAACTGGAGCCCTTCAAGCACCAGGGCTTTCCACTGCCTGGTGAGAAAGGCACAGTATAGTGGAACCACCAAGTGCCGGAGCAAGAAGCCATTCCAGTCTGCCTCTCTGCTGCCTGGGTCCTTGCAGAGACTGCGTCTGGATGCATCCACAGAGAAGTTGGCATTGATGTGCACAGGCAGCCCTGTGGTCAGCGGCAGAGGGAGGGTACAGAAAGCTTTGCCCCTGACTTTCTCCGATGGCTTCAGGCAGGCAGCCACAGCCCCATAGGGCAGCCGCCCAAGCACTGGAGACTCCTCAGCCCCCTCCTGCACCCCAATTTGGGAGATCACCCTCCACTCCGTGCTGGCCCTGGCCTTGCTGTTTTTGACTGTCATGCTATAGGAGACAGAAGTAGGGCTGCTCCCACCCATGGCTTGGCTCAATCTCACTTGAAAACCCTGTCTGAGCTTTGCATCACGATCTGTCAGCTCTGTGGCCACCCGCAGCCTCTCCAACACCTGCTCCCCGTCTGGGGGGATCTCAGAGAAGACCACGGTGCGGAGGTGCCGGAGGAAGAGCATCAAGTCCTCACCTTCCTCAGCCAGTACTGTCTCTATGTCCACGAGGTCTTGGTCCCGCACGACCATGTCAGACACCTTGGAGCTGGAAGCCCCAGCTGCAGTGCGGAGGGGCAGCCGGAAAAGGACACCCTTGTTCAGGTCGAAGTAGGAGGGTAGGAAGGTGTCATAAATGTCTGGAAAGGTCCTCTTGAGTTCAGGGTTGACAGCGAACATCCCACCAGGACTCTCAGTTGTGGCTCCGGGAACGTAGGAGAGGTGGGGATCAAAGGCACACAGGGCGCTGTCTCCAGTAAGGAAGGCTGGGCAGTCAGTAAAGTGGAAGACAGTGTTGAAGCCAAGGCCATATTTGCCTGTGACATCCTGCCGGCCTTGCTTGCCGCCCACCCCCAGACGCTGAATGCCTTCAATGTCCTGCTGCTGGAAGGGGCTATCACTGTAGATGCAGAGGGCAGGGCCCTGCAGGATGTTCCAATTCTCACTGAAAGTGGCACCCACTGGGTGCTGCCGGCGGTCCCACACAAAGTGCACGAGCCCTGCGCCAGCATCGTCCGCATTCTGGAGCAACTCTGTCACGATATCACGACTGCATGCTCTGTACTCACCCAAGATGTTCTTCAGCCGTGTAGGCAGGTCTTCATGGGCACCAAATGGCTGAGCCCAGAGGCTCGGATATGCAGTGAGCAGTCGGTTCCTCTCCAGTGCCTGGTGGCGTGTAGTAGGCACCCCACAGTGCAGGGCTGTGGCTCGGGACAGCCCTTCATGGCACAGCAGGACATCTCTGTCCACTGGCATCCATGGCGTATCATTGAAGTGGAGCTTGTCCCGCGGATGCAAAATGCCCTCCTGGTCAGGTAGGAAGAGTTGCTGGGTCTGGTAGGCGTCTGGCTTTTTGTCATCTGCCATCAAGCCACAAGACACCAGCCGCAAGGCCAGAGCCAGCTCCGGGGCAGGCAGCGGCTCTCCAGCATGCATCTCTGCCAGCCTGCAGAGCACTTGGGCATAATCATCCCAGGTGAATGTGTGGCGCAGCCCCACACACTCCCAGAGTTGGCTGTAGGGCCGGTACTGCTCTGGGAGCTGGTGAAGATATGGGACAGCCTCAAATGACAACTTCTCAGCCACAGCCATGACCGGCACAAAGTGGGAGTCCACCAAGATGAAGGGTTCCCCTTGGGCCACTGCAGAAGCCACCTCATCCCAGCTGGAGCGATCTCTCTGGAGCAGCTTGTGCAGGTAGCTGTAGCAGCAGCTGGCACTGTTCTGCAGGTGCTCCAAAGGGAGAGCGTTGGAGCTACAGCTCAGTGCCTGCAGCTGCTCAACGACTGTAGCTGCTGGTAGCTGACGGTCCAGCCCCAAGAAGGAGGCAACATCCTCAGGGAGGCTGAAGTTTTCTCCCAGCATTTTAGGAGCCAAGATAGGGCGGATGAGTCCCACTAGTGGGGCACAGAGGTGATGGTAGAGCTGGGCAGCTGGCAACAGCACATGTTCACCAGTGGGCAGTGTACCAGGGAGGAAGGGCACAGTCTGGAAATCTGCCTGCATGGTGTTGTTCACCCTCCGCTCCACTGCATCCCGAAGCAGCTCAAGGATGCAGGCAGCCCTCCGGCAGCCCTGGGCACGGTCCTCGGTCCAGATAAGCTGCACTGTCTTTGCCCGCTCCAGCAGCTCTGGCAGGGTCACTGTGTCCTTAACCATGCCCAGCCTCTCCAGACGGCTTAGTCTTTCTGGGGAAAGGAAGGCATCCCCAGTGGGGAAGCGCCCATCCTTAGGGTCATATAAAGAGGCAGTGCGGCCTCTGGGATGCACCAGGCAATTGATGAGCTGCAGGTGGCCATGAGGGGTGGCAGGAATGCAGGGCACTGTCTGCAGCACTTTGTCCACATCATCATGGGACATATCCAGTGCATGGAGAAGCAGCAGGTCCCGGTCAACAATAGACAGGTCTTCCAAGTTGGGAAGCACGAGCTCGCAGTAAAAGCGGGGCCAGTCATAGGTGCCAGCATCCACTGCCTTCCCGAGGCCCCGCTGCACCTGCTCTGGCAAGGCCACAGCTAGCAGGGGACGGGGCAGGGTGGTGGCAAAGACACGCTTTGCCACGCCACCCAGCTTGGGGTGTCTGACCACAGCCTGGTGCAAGAAGCGGGCGTCCTGCAGTGAGCACCATAAGCAGCCATCAGAAAAGAGCCTGGGGCCATTCCTGGCTGCCACAGCCTGGTAGAAACCAGTCACAGCCTCCGTAAAGGGGTAACGGGCAGTGTTAGCGTCCGGCCAGAAGACATGATATTCATAGCTCTTCAACTCACCTGCCTCATGCATGGTGCGGAGGTGATCTAGTGCCCGGAGCCAGGCAGCTGGCACGGCATTGCGAAGCAGGAGCCGGTTCCACTCACCCTGCTCCGCCGTGTCCCACAGCCCCTTACGGTTTGAGAGGATGCTGAAGGCCCCATGCACGTGGATTGGCAGCCCTGAGGCAATTGGCATGGGAAGGTGGCAGAAGACTTGCCCCTCCTCGGCACCCAGACGTGGCTCCCACTTGCCATCTGCAGTAAGGGCAAGGGGAAGGGCCACACCAGCCATGGGAGGCAGAGGACGGAGCCCTGCCTGCGTGTTCCGGTGAAACAGTTCCAGCAACTCCCCATCACCATGACACACCAAAACTAGGTAGTGCCATGTGGTCTTGGATGTCTCCTCACAGGCTGTGAGCTGCTCGATGGCTGCCCAGCTTGGGGGGTCCCCAGGGGCCCCCAAGTCTCGGATCTCCTTTCGCCGCAGCGTGGCCAGAGGCGTGGTATCCTCTGCAGACGTGACCGTGTCTGGCAGCATCTCCAGGGTTATCTCCTTCACCCTCCGCAGGAAGAGCAGCAGGAGCCGGTTAGAGCCAAGGAAGCTGGTGCCAAGAGACTGGATGCGCTCTGTACCAAAGGCCTCTGAGCAAATCTGTGATGTTACAGCTTCCTCTTCAGTGCGAAAAGGCAGGCGGAAAAGACTCCCTGGAAAGGGTCTTGGCTCAGGCAGGCGGCACCCAAAGATACCATGGTAGGGCCAGAACTGCTCAGCAAAGGCACGGAGAATGCGTGGTCGGCTGGAGAAGTCCAGGCGGATGCCAGGGCAGCTGGCCCTGGGGATGTGCTTGCCCAGATGGGTGCCATTGGGATCAAAGATGAGCAGTGTCTCCCCACTCAGCACTGCTGGCACGTCTGTGATACGGTAGACAGAGCTGAAGCCCAGCCCAAAGCGCCCGATCTGGCCTGCCCGGCCCTCCTTTGTAGCAGCCCCAATCTTTGTGATGTTACGGAGGTCATCCTCTGTGAACAGGGCATCGTTGTAGGCCCAGAGGGCTGGGCCGTGGCAGGCAGCCATGTCAGGGTCTAGCAGCCCAGAGGTGACCTTTCTGCAGCGTCGGAGGTCCAGGAGGAAGCGGCACACGGTAGCTCCAGCATCCTCTGCATTCTGGACGATCTCTGTGAAGAGGTCGCCCTCCTCACCGTACTCCCGGAGGATGTTGCGAAGCCGTAATGTGATGGGCTCCGAGGGGCCACAGGCCGTGAACAGCTCCGGGCCCAGCACCCGCGTACTGAGCAGCTCCGTGCCAAGGAATATGGCTGTGCTGGATGGCACTGCCTCATGCACCACGTCCTGAACATCTTCCTCTGCCTCCAGCTCCATGTCCAGGTACACAGTAGAGGCAGCTGGGCGGAGGGCAAAGCCTGAGCCTTCCAGGATCCTCACAGGAACCGGCACTGTGCCCTCGCCCCGGTGCCCCCGGCTCTTAAGCCACTCCAGGACAGCTACAGCCACCTCCAGCTCTGCTGCAGTGCCAGCTCCGGAGCTGCGTGTGTCTATGTCCTGCCCCAGGCAGCGCAGGGCTGTGACTGCCCTCTCCTCACTCAGCCTGGCCTCCACCCCCCAAGCCCTGAAGAGGCAGCTGTAGGGCAGGAAGTCGGGGGGCACCCGGGGCACCAGCATTCCCGGCTCCAGCTCCTCAGGATAGCCCAGCACAGCATCACATGGCAGGACAAACCCAGCCCCGGTCCACACCACAGCATCGTCCGGGGCAGTCCCAAAGGTCTTCAAGTTTTCCTGCATGTGCTGGTAGACAGGCCGGAGTGCGGGACCTACCTCGCTCGTGTCCTTGGACGCTGCCAGCTGTCTCAGCTGCTCCCACACTCTCTCTGGCGGTGGGGTCTGGCTCAGCCCCAGCTTATTTTCTGCCTCTGGCACAAAGGCACCAGTCAGGTGCATGGCAAGCCCCACCAGGGGCTGGTACTGGGCGGACCGCAGCTCCTTGGGGGGCAGGAAGGGCTGCCCAGGGTTTCCAGTGCACTTGGAACGAGGAACCCATGGCAGGGCCTGGAGCTGCCTAAGATTTGCAGCGCTGAAGCCAGCCAGTGCCTTGGGGCAGTTGCAGACCTTGATCAGTGCCTGAGCCCTGTCCAGAGCCGCTGCATCACCCCGACTCACACTTGCTGCAGCCTCTAGGATGTGTGAAGGCACCAAGCACCCCTCACCGTGCCGCAAGGCCAGGGTTCTCAAGGCACGGAGGACAGGCTGACTGCGGAAGGCGGCAGGAGGAAAGCGCTCAGGGCCCAGCAGTGACTGCAAGGTGCTCTCGCAGGGGTCGTAGAGGTCTTGTGGGCGTGCAGGGCCGCTGGGGGTCTCTAGAAAGGCCAGGTCGCTGCAGGCCTGCCGAAGCGACGAGCTCTGTGCAAAGAGGATGTCTCCATGCTGCAGCACCCAGAGCATCAGAGCCTGTGTCTCAGCTGCCCGCCCTGCATAGGCGCCCCGGGCCACGGCTCTGACAGCATCCAGCGCCATGTGGGCTGCACTGATGAAGGATGTCTGGAGCCTCCCCAGGAGCCGCCGGTCAACTTCATCCCGGCACTGCAACATGGCCCCTGGTAGCACCACATCTCTGGGCAGCTCCAGCTCTGGCTCCAGTGCTGGGGTGGCACCGGCCGGTACCAGCTCTGTGGGCTGCGGGGTGGCCAAGCAGGGCAGTAGGATGAAGAGGGGCAGAGCAGCCAGTGTGGCCCTGTCCTCCTCTGTCAGGGATGGGATGTCTGCCAGGTAGAGCCGGAGGGTGACCACATCTGCAGCAGGCAGCGAGGCCAGGCGGGAGGCCACAGTTGCAGCCCCCTGCCTGCCCAGGGCCCGCAGGGCATTGAGGGGAGATGGAGGCAGGACATAGCAGGGCAGGGAGCGGTGCCACGTGCCCGGTGGCACCACTGGGCAACCCAGGGCCTCCAGGACAGGAGCCACAGCAGGTGGCAGGCACTGGTCCTCCCATGCCTGGAAGATAAGACTGGACTGGCGTATCAGCGGAGCCAGACGGATGCTGGGGGCATCCAGTGGGGACAGGGGGATAAGCGGGAGCCCCTCCAGAGGGCCTAGGTCTTCCACGTGGCGGGCCAGGAATTGCCACAGGGCTGCGAACCAGGAGGCTGGGGGCTGCGGGGGCCCTTGGGCTGGGCACCAGGTCACTGGGGTTGAAGACTGGGACATCCAGGTGGGGGGCAGAGCCAAGCGTAGGGTCTGGGCAGTCACAGCTGGGTCCAGCAGAATCAGGTTGGGGAAGAGACCTGTGTGCAGGAGGCAGAGGCTGCACAAGGAGTACGTGGGACCTGGGACCTCGCAGCGTCCCCCCCAGGATGTGGGGGAAAGAACCTGAGATCTGCAGGGGATGGGGGCCCCCCATACTGGGGATGGGAGGACCTGGACTCTGAAGGGACAGTGGAGACCCTGAACAGGAGGAACAGGGGAACCCCAGGTTGGTGGAGATAGAGGAGATCTGAGAGGGAAAGGGGTGTTAGGGGGACCAGTACTAGGGGTCACAGAGGTCCTCAGACGGGGAACACAGGGAGACCCAGGATCTGAGGGAGCACAGAGGGGACAGGGGAATGTGGAAAGAACAGCAAGGACAGGGGAGTCCCCAGAGACACAGGGAGGTGCAGGGTAGGAGAGGTGGCCCTGGGCTCAGACAACACACCCCAAGCTACAGACAGATGACGAGACTTAGGATCTACAGCGCTGTTGAATGGATGAGGGAAGCCCAGAGAGGGGCTTCAGACAGGGATCAGGGACCCCAAGTGTGTACAGGGAGTATCAGCGTGGTATCAGCTATCAGGGGATAGCGGGGCCAAGGGTGTACAAGGGTGCCTAGGGGCATTGGGGTTTAGAGGGCGATCAGGGGACCCAAAGGTGGCCCAGGGACCCCCCATCTCTTACCCGCCTCAGCAATGCCTCGCAGGAGGCTGTCCAACCCTGGCTCCAGGTCCGAGGGCAGGAAGGACGTGGCCAGGCCGGGCAGGAGCTCCCTGTGGGGACAAACAGAGGTGCTGGGGGACTAGAGGGGTAACGGCAGGCAGGCAGCTTCCTGGACACCTGGTTCAGCTCCCACTCGGTGAGACCAGGGGAGAGGAGGAGGGCGGTAAGGCGCCCAAATGTCCAGGTTCGACGCTGGCCCCCCTTTCAGCTCAAGAGTGGGAGCTGCGCCCTGGGCAACCAGCTCACCTGCCCGATCCCGCAGGGAAGGGGGCTGCCTGGGGCCGTGGACTCACCTGGGGCAGTCGGATGTGTCCACGTAGACAATGGCTGATGCAGTCCCAAAGGCCACGAAGGTCCCATCGGCGCGAGGCAGGAGGGGGAGACCCTGCAGCTCAGCATGGCACCCATCCCCGGCCACGTAGAGCAGCAAGGAGAGCCGGTCGGCGGCCGAGAGGCCTATGGCCCCGTGGCGCCGCAGCACCTCCCGCACGTGGCCCGCCGTGGCCTCCCGCACACCCTCCGGCATCCCCAAAGCCAGTGCCCTCTGGACGTGGGCTGGGACCTCAGCCACTGGCTCCCCGGCTGCCACCAGCAAGGCCTGGACCACCTGCCGTGCGGCCATGTCCCCTGCAGCCTCCGGCAGCAGCACAGCCTCAGGGGCCCGCAGCCGCCCTGTGGCCCCCTCCATGGCTGGCACCAGGGTGTGGGCAGCTGCCAGCTCCCGGCAGACATGTGTCACCAAACTGCGGATGCGGCCACAGTTTGGCATGCGCTCAGGATCTGGCCAGATGCTGTAGGCGGCTGCGCCAGGCAGAGCCGTGGCCACGGCAGCCATGTGGCTGTAGACCCGTGGCATGAGGCCAAGGAGCAGCAGGACGTTCCAGCGGGCTTCTTCATCGCCCTCCTCACCCTGCTCGGGCCAGCGGAGGTGGCGACGGTCGTCGGAGAGGGCGAAGGGGGCACTGGCGTGGACAGGCAGCCCTGTGGCCGTCTCATCTGTGGCTGGCAGGGGTAGGAAGCAGCACAGCCGCCCTTGGCAGGGCCCACGGAGGGGGTGCGCCAGGCTCAGCTCGGGGCAGCACCCCAGCCCTGTGCCCAGTGCCACGGCTGGCCCCTCCGTGGCCCTGCCTGTGGCCACCAGCCACTCGCTCCCATCCCCCACCCCATCCCCGTGCAGGGTCACCAAGCACCATGCCAGACTCAGCCCCTCATCCCCTGATGGTCCTGGGACAGGGAGAGGCTGAGAGGATGCCACAAGGGTCCCCATGAGGGTCTGGACCCCATCAGGGGCCACGCGGTGCAGGGCCACACGGCGGACATGGCGGAGGAAGAGGAGGGCAAGAGGGGCCTCAGTGAGGAAGGCCTGGAGGAGGCTACGGAGGCGTTCAGGATCGGAGACCCCTGCAGCGATTCGCGAGGGTTGCCGGCGGAGGGGGAAGCGGAAGAGGGTGCCCTGGGCAGAGCCACGGCGCTGTCCCACAGCTTCCAGCCCAGCCCAGAAGGGCTCGAAAAGGCCAGGAAGGTCCTGGGCTGCAGAGTCGTCCCAGCGGGCACCAGAACCTGGCAGCACCTGGCATTCGGGGTCCAGCACCCCCAAGTATGGGGGGCTCAGCACACCTGGCAGGTCTGGGGACATGGGAACCGTGAGGCCACAGGGATGGACACCACTGCCCCCCACATTGTCCCAACCCATCAGTGCCCCATGTGCCCACCCAGTACCCTCAAGTTCAACCCCACAGTGCCTCCTATGATCCCAAGCTTAATCCCAATTCACCAGTCCTCCCTCAGTTTGCCCCGGCACCCCTGCCCTCCATTGCCACCCAGCCTCCCCCCCAGCCTCCTGGTGCTCCAGGTTTCCTCACTTCAGACACAGCCCTCCATTTTGCAGCCCCTCAGTGCCCCCCCGTACTCCCCAGCACCCGTAGTTCAGTGCCTCCAGTACAACCCATGTCCCCGGTTCAACCCCAGTTGAGGCCCCCAGTGCCACTCACCGGTGAGGTGGTAGACAGAGGTGAAGCCCAGGCCGAAGCGCCCCACAGTGTTGGGGTCCTTCCGCTTGTGTGACACCCCTGGGCGCAGGAGCCCTGTCCAGTCCCGGGCGGACATCAGGGCGTCATTGTAGGCCAGCAGGGCTGGGCCTGGGGGGTCAGGACCATGGCTTAGGGGAGACTTGGGACATGTACGGGGGATTGCGACCCACACCCAGTGTCCCCACAACCTCAGTCCCCCCTCCAGTCCCACAAAATCCCCCTCAGTACCACTGAGACCTCCCAGTACCCTCAGTTCCCCCGGTACCACTGAGCCCTCCCAGTACCCTCAGTTCCCCCCGTACCACTGAGTCCTCCCAGTACCACTGAGTCCTCCCAGTACCCTCAGTTCCCCCCGTACCACTGAGTCCTCCCAGTACCACTGAGTCCTCCCAGTACCCTCAGTTCCCCCCATACCACTGAGTCCTCCCAGTACCACTGGGTCCTCCCAATACCCTCAGTGCCCCCAACACATCCCAGAACACCTCACTGGTTCCAGTTCTGCCAGTCCACTCTAATCCCTCTTCAATTCTTCACCAGTATTCCCCAATCCCTCCCAGTACCTGCCAGTACCCCCCTGCGCTTCGTCCAGACTCTCCCAGCGCCCGTAGCGCCTCTCACCCTGGGTGCCCTCCAGCCCCCCTCCAGTGACATCGAACTCCCGCTCGTCAGACACAAACACGACCTCGTTAGCGCCGGCATCATCCGCATTCTGCACCAGCTCCTGGATTCAAGGATTAGTGCCCGGACACCTGGGCCCCCCCCAGCCCCCAGAGAAAAGCACTGACCCGCTCTCCCAGCAAGGTCCAGGGGCTGGTGCTGGGCAAGGACCACCCCCCCCAGCTGCCTGCGGTCTGCCTGCCCAGCTGGGCAAAAGAGCCCAGAGGGCTGGGTTCCCCGGGGGTCTCACCTTGAGGATCTGCCCCCCGTCGGGGTACTTCCGCAGGGCGCTGTGCAGGTAGTCAAGGAAGCTGGGTGCCTGCTGGCAGAAGGGCTCCCTGCAAAGCGGAGAGAAGGGGCGGGGGGGGGGNGGGGGGGGGGGGGGGGGGGGGGGGGGGCGCTGGCCTCCATGGGTAACTAGGACCAGCGCATCCTCCTTGGATCCTCCAGGATGTCCTCCTCCTTGGAGGGTCAAGGACCCTATCTCCTCCCGGGACCCACTGCAACAACCACCGCCAAGGGCCGCCCCACCTCCCCAAAGCCCCCATATCTTCCTGGGATCCTCCAGCAACCCTGAAACTTCCCCATATCCCCCCAGCAAGCCCTGAGC
>VYZW01032502.1:19895-49915 GCA_013401315.1 Balaeniceps rex | reverse complement strand
TTGGTTTTTTTTGTTTTGGGTTTGTTTTTTTTTAAAGGTTTTAACTGAAGTTTCACATCCTCCATATTCTCAATATAAAGAACATTTAAAAATACATTCAGTAGTCTATTATAAAACACTATAGATATGTCACCCCTTGCAAGGGCTGGTTCTGATCTAAATGTGTGACAAGATAAGAAAGCTTTTTTGTTTGATGCCAGAAGAAAACCCCGAAGACAAATTACATATTTTTCATCTTGTTTCTGAAGAACATTCTCCTACCTGAAGATAGGCAACATCAGGTAACTAGTTAAGACTTCTAAAATGGTGAATTGTTTCACATCTTTCTACATATTTTGTGATACTGATGAAAACAGTTACAGATAAATAAAAAAATTAATCTAATAGAAAAGGAGTATAAGATTTTATTCTAACTCAAAGAATTAATTTGCTGGAAGACTTTGACCTAAAATGGCCATGTAACAGTAGGGGGGAAAAAACAGGAACTAAAACATCTTAGATAGCTACCTTCCCTTCCAATGTTACGAGTCTATACCATAAATTATATGCCATTACATAGCCAGATCCAAGATGTGTCTAAGCAAGTATCAATTCTCTGTAATTAGAACCAGTCATCAATACAAACACACCTATAGCATGCACAACTGGATTACATCACACACTGTGATGTGGCACATCTATTACATAAAACGTCACCACATGCATGATTGCTGCCCCACCCACTGATACCACAAAAAAACCCTTTACAACAAGGAATTATCAAGCTTTATCAGAAGCTTAATAAGAATAGAGAAACCACCCTAGCCTCAAACGACATCTAATTCTGCCTACATTTCCCACTTACTGTGACATTGTATTCAAGGCACACCTCGAATTACAGTTTTTCCACAAGTCAGCAATGCAGCCCATTCTGCAACTCTAACTTTTCTTATTCTTTCCTTCACTCATCACTTTTCTATTTACAGATACTAGCACTTCAGGATGTTAACCTGTGAACTCAGTCCTTCCTCTTTAAGTGGTAACTACTTTCATAACTGCTGAAGAGCATGATGTCCTAAAAACACCTAAGCAATAAAAATACTCTTGAAAAATGTAATGATACAAAATAAAAAGTTAGTTTACTTTGTTTCCCACAGACTAACATTTTCTGTTTCCATTCAATTATTTCAATGCTTTAAATCCCACAGTCTGTTTAAATAAACTGTGAAATATTTTAACTAGTTCAGAAGTCTGAACATAATCATAGCTTGTTATAACAAAAATACAAAGATCTATACAAGCAAAGAAATTAGAGCAGCAGCCAGAAAATACTGCCTGAAGAAAAGCTACTGAGTGCAAGTCAGGAAGAAAAAGCAAAGAGACACGGAGAAAAGCTAACCTCATATATATTTAAAAAAAAGGGGGCGGGGAGTGTTTCGCTCATGAAAGTACAAACCAAGCATGGCTCTATCTTGTGTGTTCACATTTCATAGCTATAGGAACAAATTTTTGCAAAGAATTATAAAATGCTGCAGTAGTAAAGTCATGCAAAGTGTTGATAGATGCACACATACATCTTGGTAACAAAGACACAGTACCAGAAAACAAGCAAGGTCCAATTATTTCAGAGAATTAAAAAAAAAAAAAAAAAAAACAACCAAAACCAAAAAAAACCAAAACTTAATGACACTTATTTGGAGATGATCTGTAACTAAGTTCCAGATAGAAGCTTGCAGTATTCGGCAGGGGGGCGAAGTTTTATTGAAGAATCTGATCCCCTTTGCAAAACTGATTCCACCACCCCCGCCCAGGCTTGGGTCAGGACAAGAGCACTGTTTGCTAGCATATCTTTTTTATCATTCTAGATCTCTGAATGATTTTGCAGCTGATTTTTTTTGCACATAACATATCATGCTGGTCTATCCAAATAATAAAGGTGTAAGTTAGCACTATCAATATTAAGCCTCTTCACCAGTAAAAACAAGCAGCCTTTATTCTCAATATTAAAGATTACTTCAGAATGGAAAGAAATTAAATTGGTTTTCCTGTACCATAACATTACACTGCATTACATTAACCTATGAATCCTTCATTATCACCAGACCTCCAAGATGCAGAATAGGCCATGGGATAAAAGAATCCCAAATCTGCACTTACTGAAGTGGTAACTAACCTTCCCATACTGTAACCAAAGACTGATTCTCCTTCAAATACTAACACAAACGAATCTCCATTAAGGGGNGGGGGGGGGGGGGGCAGGGAATCTTAATATGGGCAACAGATTCTAAACTGTGATTGTATTTTTACATTAGGAAGGGTATTACAACTTAAGACAGTAAAGAGTTAAAACAATTAAGTTTTTATCTTAATAAAGAATTGTCCAAAATACATAAATTGGAATGTCCACTGTCACAATTTAAGCTGTTCGCTAATTCAAAACAGGGTTTGAGTTTTGAAGAGTTTGAGTTTTGCTTATGAAATCCTCCCAAAAATGTTTCTCATGTTCACTGCAATCAATTTCTGAATTTAGCAAGCAGCAAGCTTTTCAGCAGGAGGTTAGGCCTCCAGAGATCCCTTCCAACGTGAACTACTCTACGATTTTATTACTAAAATCAGCTGTTACAGAATCAAAAGTGACTACTGCAAGAAGCACAGATTTGTTTTAATGACATTGCTTTGTATTACTGTAAAGCAGAGAAAGCAAATCTCAACTATTTAAGAGTTAGAAAATATAACACCCAGTTCTACACAGCTCCTAGTACATCCTCAGATGACAACTGCACAAAGTATCTACATGAAGATCAGTGTTTAGACAGGAAAATTTTATTTCTCCTTTCCAATGTAAGAGAACTTGAACATTTGTACAGTTTTGTAGTGATGATATTCACATATAACTTGGCATAGAGGAGATGCATTACAGTAGAACTGCTTGTGATTCAGCAGATAATTGGCAATACTTACGGATTCTATAGACCTTCTGATAAATAATGCAATAAAAGAATCATTTAAGCACTGAAGATTTAAATCATTTTCATCCTCTGTCCTACACTTACGTTTTATGCTATGTTGCAAAAAAATTAAAAATGTTGAAATATACTCATGATTTTACATACTTATAAATCTTACAGGAAGTGAAGATTAAACATTAATTTTTTTTAACTACACTGTTTCAAAATTGTTTAGCTGACTAAACAATTTGACACACAACAGTAAATTTTTGCAAGAGAAGTTAATTAACTCTAAAAAGTCAAACTCTGGACTCTTCAACTTCTTACTAATTGTTTTGACCCAAGAAGTACTAAGAGCAAAGGTAGCTAACAGCAGAGTTCAACAAAGGAATTAGTCGCTTGTTCCACCTATCAAGGTTCTTTATCTACTTTGCTATGATGCTGCTGTTTCAGATTAGTCAAGCATATTTTCCATGCAAGACATGACTCTGATTTTCTTCTCCCTCCTAAATATATGCCCCTCTAATGAGGGGACTCCAAGGCAGGCAGACCTGTTCACCCCATCCTCTTAAAAACAGTCATCTTTCATTTCAGCATCTTACTGATGAGATGCATGTGTAACATGCGTGTGTAACAGACTGCAGCAGTAATGGTGGTAAAATACAACTAGTTTCAAACCACATGCATTCTTGCTTGTTACATATGCACAGCAGTTTATACACAGACTAAAGAGTTAAAAATAAAAGGCCACCGAAGAGCTTCACGAATAGGATGTTGATGTTCTTCTGCTGTTCAAAAGGGAAAAAAAAAAGTGAGTTGGAAAAGTTAAAGTAACTTGGTTGAAAGGAAACTCAGACAATTTTTAGACAGAAACTTCTAACCACAGACAGTAGTCTATTACTTTACTATTGCATGACCAGTCAAATGAGTCCCTCTTCCACACCAACGGTAGAGGCAGGTTTTGTTCTGTTAATTGCTTCTTCCAAAGAGGGTGACAGAGGAAGGAAGCAGCATTTTTTTTTCCTTAAACCTACTAGAACTTTCCCAAAACATTAGTCATCCCTCCTTAATAAGAAAATGTTTCGGTTGTCATTTATTACCATTCCTGTATGAAAGAAAGAAAAATATTCTGTTGAGAAGTACCATCATCAGAGAACTAAAAGAACAAAAACATGTTTAACTTTAGGAAGTCCTGCCAGGAGCAGGGAGTTGGACTCAGTGATCCTTATGAGTCCCTTCCAATTCGAGATATTCTATGATTCTACAAACTCTAACAATCCTGTTTCCTATTACATGTTGTAAAGCTATTTGCATTGCACCTCAAGATGTTGGGGCTGTGCTTAACTTACAGCTACAGCCCTCAAAGAAATTACTTAGAAAAACCTCAGTAGCTTTATTTTCATACTAACTGGACTGGCATGTGTCGAGTTTCTCTTCCTATCAAGAAACTTCAGAAAATTTCCATCAATTTATGTGCTATTACCTCAATGTGCTCAGTTTTTCTATACAAATTAGTTCCAGCAGCTCTCGTCAGAGGAACTTCACTAAAATAAGACACTTCCACATATTAATAGATGCCGAATAACACAGTTTAAGAGCATATAATAAAATGCTCAACTAAACACAGGCTGCAACTGAACTACTATTTCAGCTAGGTAAATTGACTGAAGTCTTGTACGGGGCCAGGTTAAGTATATTCTAGAAGCACAAAAGCAGCCAATCCTCAAGCAGATGACTCGTCATAAATATGAATGATTGCTCACCTAGAGAATACCAGAGACTAAGCGGCGAGACTTCTACATACGACCAAAGACTACGAGATACAAGCAAGGACGTTAGCGGGGCTGAGACACCCTCAGCCTAAAACCAAACGCCGTGGCGAATCCAAGGCGTGTATTTCTATTTATTACACGCGACGGCGTGGGGAGAGCCCGCCAAGGGCTCCGCCGCCGATGGCGCCTAGGGCGTTACCGCGGCGGCCGTTACCGCGGCGGCCGTTACCGCGGCGGCCGCCCCCCTCCGCGCAACGGCAGCACAGGCAGCCGCCCTCTCTTCCTGCCTTTCTCCTCCCCTGCCCCGGGGAGGAGGGAAGTCCCCCACCGCTTTACGAACACGCCCTAGCTCGGCACGGACCCGGCGAGGGTGAAGCTCACGGCGCCCTCCCCTTCCCCTCCCTCGCCGGCATCGCATCGCAGCCCTCGGCCCCCAGGCCGGNTCCCCACGCTCGGGCTGCCGCATCCCCCACCGGGGACCCGGGCGCAAGGGCCCCGCGACACGCTCGGCCTCCCCCGTACCTGCAGCGTCACCTCCTCGGGTCTCCAGTGGGGCCGCAGGCGGCGCAGGAGCTGCAGGGCGCCCTGGCGGTAGCCGGGCCCCTCCCGCTCGCTGACAGTGATGTCCAGCTTGGGCACCTCCGGGGAGCCGGGTGGGACGTGGATGTAGTTCGACATGGCGGCGGCGGCGGGCGGGACACGGCACCGGGCGACAAGGGTGGGCGGCTCTCGCAAGCGTCTCCTCCGCGGCGCAGCCGGCAACTGAGGGGGAAATTTCCACTTCGGTTCTCGATAAAGCGGCTCCACCTCCCCCCGGCTGCGGCGCGGAGCAGCCTGGGAGAACAGGCGAGGCGGGGCCTGGCAGCGACCTCCGCTTCCCCCGCGCCCCTCACCTGCCCGCCCGACACCGCCTCCTCTGCCCCAGCAGCCTGCCGCCTGCCCGCGGCCAGAGCCGTCGGCCGCGGGGGAGATTATAAAAGCTCCTCGCAGCCGTGGAGGCAGCCGGTGCGGGAGGAGAGGCCCCCAGCCGCCGCCCGCTCCCCGGGCGAGCGGGGCGTGAAGGAATGCGGCCGGCAGCTGCCGCGGCGCCGCCCAGTCAATCACCGGGCGAAGGGCTGATTTTAATCAGGCTTTGAGTTATCTGCCGCCGTTGATTTTTGTCTTTAATTTCTGTGCCANGGGACGCCAGCCGAGAGCGGGTGGAAGAGCTCTCCCCTCGGCTAGCGGGGGGAGCCGAGGCTCAGCGGGGAGGGCACGAAAGGAGGAAGAGGAAAGCGAGCGGTGGGGGAAAGAGGAGGGCCAGGAGGGGGCAGGGGATGCTGCCGCGCCGACACGCCCCACCGCCAAGCTGCCTGGCAAATGGGGCTCGGCGCAGGGGGCTGCATGTGCGAGCGAGGAGGAGGGGGAGGGGAAGGAAGCGAGGCGGCAGCTCCCCCGCACAATGGCCGCCCGCCCNAAATTTCCACTTCGGGTCTCGATAAAGCGGCTCCACCTCCCCCCGGCTGCGGCGCGGAGCAGCCTGGGAGAACAGGCGAGGCGGGGCCTGGCAGCGACCTCCGCTTCCCCCGCGCCCCTCACCTGCCCGCCCGACACCGCCTCCTCTGCCCCAGCAGCCTGCCGCCTGCCCGCTGCCAGAGCCGTCGGCCGCGGGGGAGATTATAAAAGCTCCTCGCAGCCGTGGAGGCAGCCGGTGCGGGAGGAGAGGCCCCCAGCCGCCGCCCGCTCCCCGGGCGAGCGGGGCGTGAAGGAATGCGGCCGGCAGCTGCCGCGGCGCCGCCCAGTCAATCACCGGGCGAAGGGCTGATTTTAATCAGGCTTTGAGTTATCTGCCGCCGTTGATTTTTGTCTTTAATTTCTGTGCCAGCCTTCGTAACGCTCCCCCTTTTGTTTCCCCCGTTCCCCCGCAGGGTGTATACCTGCTAACCTCCTTCCAGTTTCAACCACTTCTAGTTTGATGCCATTCGTGGTCCCTTAGGGCACTGGGAAAGTATCATGCTACATGCCCGCCCTGATATAAACATCTTCAGAAAGATTATTCTTTTCATGAGCAGTACAGGAAAGTTATGTTCTTTTTTTTTCCTGTTTTGTGCTGAAAACCTTGCCGCCTTGAAGTTTTATGGGGCAGTTGAGTTATTTTCAGAAAAAAAGAATGCCCTGACTACACCACAGCATTTTACCAATTGAGAAAAAAAAAATGGAACAAATTACCTTGGTTTTTTTTAAGAAATGTTTTGATGCTACCCATAATATTCCTACGAGTACCTGCCTCCTGTCACTTCCTGATCTTCCCATGTAGGAAACACTGAAAACTCAAGAAGTTCCTCTGTTATGTTTATGAGGTTAGCCTAAAACACAAGAACTACGCAAACAGAATAGTGGCCGGTCTCTTCCCTGAAAAGCTGTTACTCTAAATAGACCCAGGTCAGGGGAAAGGGGCATAATTTACGCTCAAAATGAACAATGCCATGAGGGAACCAGTTAGCTCTGCAGGTTTAGTTCTCGTGGATTTCATACGTGTTCCTCTCCAAAAGTGCAGTGCATTAGCAACCTTTCCACTGCATCGTCCACCACCATCTACTTGTGAATGTGTCTTGTCTCTTACCAAGAATTGCTGTTGTCTTGTCACCAGGGTTTTGCATGACCTCACTATGTAGTGCATCATCACTTCTAGTCCTATTATTTCTGTTGAACACCTCACTACCTCCCAATATTTCTTCTTCATTCACTCACCTGCATGCCTTTCCCCTCAGACAGGATTAAACATTTGGAATAGTCTGTCAATAATTTTTCAAGTAATTTCCTTGTTAAATCTTTTTTTCTCTCATTCCTCATGATCATTAATCTTAGTATTCTCTTCTGTCTAAACTTTGGTTCAGACCAAGTGTTTAAAATCTTTAGAGTCAGGAATATATCTTTGTGAGAGTTCAATAAACAAAATTTTCTTCTGTTGGATTTTAAGTGAAAATGTAATGTTTATGGGTTGGTGTTATTAGTGTAAATATGCTATTCTATATTAATAGCCTTTTTCTATCAAGGATTAAAAGGGTAAGAATATAGGGGTCTGAGTCAAATGTCAAATGTCATAAAATTTCCAGATCTAAATGTTATTATAGCTTGAGCACATTTCTAGTGGTAATACGCTTTTGGCTTTCCTTTGTTTAAATTTGTTTTCCCAAAAAAACTGTTCCAAGTTTTATAACCCTCCTTCCTGTGATTTTGTGTCTGTCTTTTATATACACCGACTCACCGCTTAAAATCTTCTTTCTCCATCTCACCTGATTGGACCTATCCATTTCTTCCATTAGCCCACTCTACTTTTTCTTCTTTAAATGTAAGGACATTTTGAAAGCTAAACTCATTTTTTATTTGAAAAAAAAAAAAAGATTTCTTTAAACACACTCGCCTTTATACATTGTTCAGTCCTACAAGTTAGTATTACCGTAGTAGCATGACACCACTCTATCTGATCAAGCACGTGATACATGGTGCCCTCATCTTCTGCTGAGGCAGTTTGGTAGATGATAAACTAAGACTTATTTATGAATTGAGGGCAAAGTGACGTTTTTGTTGAAATAAAATATCAAAGGTTGAGTGCTCCAGCTTCCGTATGTTAATTTCAAGAAGAACTGGTCTAAACAGAGATTCAGTCTTGCTAACGCTGAACATAATACTCCTACCAGAAGCTTTCAGTTGTTAACTCTGAGAAGCCTTGCTAACTTACCCAAGTCTGACTAAATTTCCAAAAGCTGGTTGTGAGTATATTTTAAACATAAAGGGGGGAAGTTGGAGCAGTCGTGGTGCTTAGATTTTTTGGGAATTAAGGGAACTGAACTTCTGCCTACTAAATATTTATCAAATAGATGAAAGAACCAGGAACACTTAGGCAGAAGCACCTTCATCTTTCTTGTCACGGTATAAAGACGCATCCTTTTTGCTTGTCCTCATGGTGCATCGGGAATTCTTAATTCCTGTTTTAAAACAGTTCAATAAAAGTTATAGCTTGCTACTCACCCTGTTTCCTTGCCTTTTTACCTTTTGTTTCCTGCAAATATTTGCTGTGTTCAAATCAAATCCCAGAAAACATTTTCTGAAGACTGTGACTCTTTCTCAAGTTTCCAAGAATACCATTTTTTTCCTTTTTGAAAAATTTAGAAAAATTTAGAAAAATTTTTCTTTTCTCCCCTGCTGACACCTGTACCCTACAAACTGTGAAATTCATTAATAAGAACTCTAGTGGGTTCCTCACAGGCTACAAAGTGTTCAGGTCAGCTGTAGTCTTGTTCTTAGACAGACCTGATCTTACATGAAGTAAGGGCTCAGGAATAAAGAGAATGTGTTTTCTCTTAATGCCTGAGAGTTTTGTAGGTACACCATGCTAAATTAAAGTCATCCCAAGGCTGACCATAGAGGTATACAACATGGAATTGAAGAAAACAGGTTCTCTCCCAGGCCTGTGCTCTACCAGGCGTTCTGGATACTGACTACATGCAGCCTGTCTGACCTGCTTATCCTCACTGTTCTGCCACTCTCTTTTCCTTCTTCTGCTAATCAGAAACCAGGTTGTGCCATATAATTTATTCCTACATTTTTCACCTTGCCTTTAGGTCAGTGCTGGATGCTTTATAAGCTCTTTACAAAAAAAAAAAAGGCGCAAAGGAAAGAGCAACATCAGGCTCAGAACCAGTTTTAACTTCCCAGGTGCAGTTCTCCTGGCTGCTTTCCAAACCCAGTAATTCAGTAATTGCTTCAGAAGAACTCAGTGCATAAATGTGGCTGTAAATGGGAAATGTACCCCTTCCAGCCATAATTCATTTTAATAACATTTTGCATAGCAGAGAGTCTCAAAATACTTTCTATTGTCCTAACCTCACAAATACAAAAATGGAGTCATCAGAAGGTTAAACTTGCCATTAGACCAGTCAGTCAGTGGGCCTGGAAATAATTTTTGACTTCCAGTCCCGTCCTTTGATCGCAGACTTTCTTCAGTGCTTTAAAGAATGTAATCTTTGTTATTATCCAGCATGTATTATTTGTGTCAAGATGAATTATATCTCTGTACACACAGTGTTAAACTGTAATTCAGCTCTTATATTTATTTATTTATTATATCGATTTTTAAAGTGGCTGGTGCCCTAGCATCCGTATTGATTTACCAGCAACAACTCTCAACACACAAAGCTGATAGTTCTGTCATATGTTTATTGTATTTTATAAACAGATTTCATTTTAATCTTGGTGTAGACTAGCTTGAAAGTATCATTTTATAAAAATCTTGACAGTTTACAAATTTCTCTAAGATGGATACTGCTTGGTATGTTGTTGAAATGGTAAAAACCCTCCTCTTGTGCAAGGTGCTTGACAGAATAATAGGTTATACCTTTTTCAAGCATATTTTGAAAGCTACATATGATAGCAGAGTAAAATGCTCACTGCAGTTTTACAGCTTAATTTTCCAGTAGCCTACCAACAAGTGACACTCATTTGACACATTCCATGTGATAACCTAGCTCCTGACTATCTAACCCCTATTTTTTCCAACATGGGAGGGGTGCGGTGCATAATGTGATGTAAAAACAGATGTGGCTACATGTGAAATAGCTTAGTGGTTTCCAGCTCTTTCAGCTTTTCAGGGTTTCACCTAGAAACCTCAGAAGTTTCTAGTGGAAGTCTGGACACCTGTGCCAATAGGCTTGGTTACCTCCAAGGCTCCTTCAGGTGAATGCACAGATGCCTTCCCTCTGTGCTGTCCCTGGCTCTGAATCCATGAACTGTAGGCTGAACCGCTGTGAGTAGTTACCCCGTCACATATCCTGCAGGAAACCTAAGCAAACTAAGCAAAATGCTTAAACATGCTTGTTAAGTAATCTCAGTGCAGTGAAGAGACAAAACCTGACAAAACCTGCTTAAGTCAGTAGGATGAAATACATGCTTATGCTTAAGCAGGTGCTAAATCAAAATGAGCAGTTTGGCAAGGAATTCTGTGATTTCTCCATGCTGGTGGTGATAAACTGTACATTTGGCTAGGGCTATTTATAAAACATTATAGCCACTGGGTATAAAGAAAGAAGAGAAAATCTTTGTACTAATTACACTACTCAAAAATACAGGTTAAGTAAAGCAGTACAAAATCATAATTAAGGCCAGTGTCTGCATGTATTTTAATACACACATCTGTATTTTAAAATATGAAGAGTAATTACAAGTTGACTGATCCTTGACTAAACTTGCATTGTACACGCATCCAATGATTTACCTCATCCTGGTGTTTTTCTCAAGGGCAACAAATACACATACTGTGTTAAGTACCCAAAAAGAGTCTACTTAGGCAGATTTAGGATGCCTTGCATGCAAGACTAAATTCACCTGCAGCAATATAAGAGGAGAAGTTGAATGGCTTTTATATCTTCTAGAAATTTAAGCTTTTCTAACATTTTATTGACTAATCAAACATCACCCTATGAATTTAGTTATAAACCTAATTTAGTTATAAACCTAAGCAACTTGAAACACTCTCTGTGAACAAAGACAATATCAAATGTGCATTTAAATGTTATGCAAGCTTGTAAAAGAAGCCTGGAATACTTTTTCCTATTTTTAAGGTACCATCAGAATGCCATTCTGCATTCTCTAGTGAAATCTCTAATCAATTTTATAGCATAAAAAAGTGTGTGGGGAGTTAGCTGAACTAAATTAAAACAAAAAATGTGTACAGAATTATCTTAAGAGACCGAGAGTATGGTTATCACATATAAATGGCTGTCAATTCACATTCAACATGAATCAATAATAAAGAAGAAGGAAAGGCAAAAAAGGGTGGCAAAGAGAGGAGATGAGAGGGGGAAGGGGAAGGAAAGAGCAGGAAATTGTTGTGATTCTGTGTCAATGAGAGAAGAAATTACTAAACTGACTTAAGTGTCTTCCTCACAAAAACACCATTCCCAGCAAATTTCTTGGTAGTTTCAAGAAGTCAGGGACTGAAAAAATCACAGCAATTACAAGCAATGGTGCTGCTTTCTCGTGCTTATATCTAATTCCTTCTCATCAAGTTGATAGATGACCAGGAGGACTCTGGGACAACACCACTGCAACCTTTCCATAAATAATCAAGCTTGCGTACCGAGGCCTGTGTGCCCAGCAGCCTCCAAGCTCCAGCTCTTTTAGTGCCCCTTTGTGCATCTTTTCTCGAAGCCTTACTTCCATCCTTGTTTACAGCCTATTTCCTACAGATTTAAGGTCAATGTGACCAGATTTTGTGTCTGTCCTCCCTTAACAACTTGAGGAGGAGGGACTGTAGAATTTCACTCGGACTTTAAATGCCAAAGACAGTTTTAAATCCTAGAACTGGGAATTACTGAACAGGTGAAAAGAATCCCTATTATTTCTCACTGAAAGAGAAGAAAGTTGAGCTAAGCTTTTATCCATTCTCTTGCTGCCAATGAAGTAACTATGTTTGGTTTTTGCCTCTATATTTGCCATTTCTCAGCTGGGTAGAAGGGAGAGGTCCCTTCACTTTCGGAAGGTGTGTAATCCCAGTTTCTCTCTATTAAAACTGACTAGCATAACCTAGTTTAGGATCCCCTGCTCAGACTTTGCCTCTTTTTTCTTTATTTTGATCCCCCGTCTTGTTTCTCATGTAGTGCTCTCATGCTTTCGTCCTTTCCTGCTGGTAGAGTGGAAGTACGTAGCTCCTTAATGAAGGACTTGCACCATGTCCAAGGAACAAGCAACAGCACCTCAAATTAGTTCATGGCTCTGCAGCCATTTTCCTTTTCTGGAGCTCTTCTTTTTGTTCTATAACCTACACACTTCTTTTTGTTTGTTTTTTTTTTTTTTTCCACTGTCGTGTTTTTAGCCAATTCCCATTTCCTTTGGTCGTTATCTTCTTTTGTTGTATACCAGCCCGGTTAAAATCAGTTACGCCAGAGGAGCAGACCTTTGAGCAGCCCACTCAGCTTCCATTGCCGTCACCAGGAAAACCACTGTTTACTTCATTAGGAGCTAAATGAAGTGAAACAGGCTGCATACGTCTGTACGGTCACATGAACTTGGATTAAAGTTCAGAGCAGAGCGCTGCTCCCTCGCTGCTGTCACCCCTCACGCAGTGACGGTGCACATTCCACCCACCTCTCGGGGTGCAGTGCGGCCAGAGGAGCCCTGGGGGCCAGGGGCTATGGGGGCTCCCCCCTGGGCAGCAGGGCTGGTCCGGGCCTGGCAGCCAGAGCTGTCCCACCACCCCAGCCAAGGAGCAGGGCAGGCTGGGCTGAAATGGGGTCCTGGGGAGGCTGGGCAGGGCCATGAGCTCCCCAGGGCCTGGCAGCAGCCCCCCTGGCTCCACCCTGGAGCAAAACAACCTGCTCTCAAGGGGGCAGGGGAGAAGCAAATTTGGCTTTCAGAGGGGCAAACTCATATTTCCATTCTGAACCTACAAGCTGTAGGTCACCATCTCAGGCTGCTTTTGAAAGTCCTACAGATTTTATTTTTTCAGTATTATTTATTTTGCCCTACAGGTTTTATTTACTCCTGAGGCTGGGAATCTGAGGGGGGCTTGCCGAAGAAGCACAGTGGGCATAAGAGAAGAATGGCTCAGAACAGCCTGATATTTAATCATAGGCTGTAAATATCTTTTACAGGCTTCTCTGTTTGCAACTGTTGCTAAGCATGGGAAATTACTGAATTAGTCAGCTTCATTTGTATTTTTGTTAAGGGAGAGCTTGGAACATTAATTAAATTACATTTCAAGTTTAGGGATAATAAAGCTATGTGTTCCCATTGGAAAAGTAAAACGGTAATATGATAAAAAATAAATACAATATAATAAAACAACAGCAAATATACCAAGGGTAAGGGGACAAACTTTGCCAAAGTCTTTGTCTTCCCCTCCATAGGGCTGTAGAGCTCCACAACCACAGAAGCACAGAGGACTGCAGGGGAGGAGAATGGCTTCCCTTTGAATGGACTCCTGCCAGCTTGGACAACAAGCAGCAGGCAAGCAGGAGGGTAATCAAGGAGAAAGGTAGCAAGACTTGCTACTACAAGAACATCGTGTCTTACTAGGAGCTCCCAGTGCAAGTGGAATTCGGAGTTTAAGTTTTATCAAAACACCTTGAAAGAGAACTGGAAGCCTCACTGCAGTGTAAGCAAACACATATTCTTAATCATTACCAGCTTTCCTAAATTCTGTTTCTTTCTCATCTTCCCTTAAAATATTTTGGTTTGTGCAGCAGATTCAACTCTGCAGTCTTTGCACTTGAAGATGTGACAACGCTTCTAGTTTGTTGGAACCTGCAAAGCTTTCAACATGTGAAAAGGAAAGAATATTCATTCTGGCTTCACCCCCCTCTCTCCAAAGCACCAGAGGTGTGGAGTAATGCCGCTGGTTCTTTCTCACACACTGGAATTTTGCATTTCTATGTCAGCTGGGCCTCCCTGCCCACAATCCCTGAAGGCTGAGGTTCACCCAGAGTACAGCAGAAAATCTTTTGCAAGCAGGTCGCAACTGCAGCATTTTGTTTCAGTTCTGTGATCCGTGAATCTTCTGCCTCAATGTTATCCTGGGATTGACATTTTTACCTTGACTTTAAGTTTCTAAGTGAGCAGCATTTTTGTTTAGAAGATACTGTTTTTCCTGGTATTCATTACAATTGGCTGCGCTTCGAGTATGTCAGGAGCTTAGTCAGCTGTTAGTGCAACCGAGACTTGTTTTTCTTCTTTTTATCCCTTTCATCCAGTGGAAAAAGTTTCCTGCTGCTCTCCCTACTGATATTTGATATCCTGTCTCCAACTGATGTACTACTTTAACTTTTAAAGAACAGCATGCCAACTAGCTCTGTTAATTATCACTCATTTTGTCTTTTCTTTTTTTGCATTGCAAGATTATTTTGGAGGTGTTACTTCTCAGGGGAATGACTTTCTAATCCAACTCCCTCTTCTGTAATAATAAAAACCAATTACTTTCTCATGCTTTGCAACAATGTATTTATTTAATCTACAGAATTAAAGGAATGCTTAGAGTAAGCACAGCAGCCAGTCAGCAGCTTTTCTGAATGTCTGTTACAAGTAATATTGTAATGCAAAACAGTAGGGAACTTGAGAGATTTTTTGAGTTTCTCTTAAAGTGGTTTACATTCTAATAGGTTTTCATGATAATCATCTTTCCTCCTCTTTTTTACCAGAAATAATCTTTCTGGCACCAACAGCAACTACCTACATTGGAAAGAAACAGTGGGAAGCCATTACTGTGCAGTTATTGATCATGTAGTCAAATGTATCACTAAGAGCCATGCCAAAAGCTGTCCACTGGTCTTTTTACAATGAGTAAATGACAAAAACATTTCCAAAACCTTATTCTACCACAAACATTGAACTCCCTGCTTATCTTTACAAGTATTTGTTTCCCACTGTCTTTGGGAACAGGAAGCTTTAAGCGGTAGAAAAACACAAGTATACAAAAGCGGAAATACTGAAGGAATGTTTGAAAGGTAGATCGACCAACCCTGCAATTGCATGGATTAATTGCCCAGAATTATGTATTTATAAAAACACCTGCAATACCATTCATAGATCCTTAGTGGCGGATAAGTGGAACTCATGGGATAGCTCTTCTGTGAAGGTGACTTTTAGTTCAATAAATCATTGTCTTGCTTTGCTTTGCTAAGTTGCATAAAGTCATTGGCTCAAGATCAACTTCTCTGTGATCCCTAAAGTGTCCCCAAACCAGATCTGCCACAGCCTCAACCAGATCCTATCTTACAAGCCAGTGCCACATGTGGACCTGTGATGAAGAAAGTAGAATAAAGCCAGATGTTTGAACCTTCAGAACCATTTAAAAAAAAAAAAAATCACCTTTAAAACCCTTTGATGAATTTAAGGTCACAGCTTATTTGTAGCTCATGTTCTGCCAGTCAGGGATTTACTTTTCCTCCACCAAGGAGGAATACTGTTCCACCAAGAAAAGTTCTCCTTAATCATTTGTGTACATGAAAGTTGATGCCAGAAACCAAACCTCTGGTAGAAAATATTTTTTCCTACAATAACATCTCCCTTGCTTACTCTTTTATAAAGCAAACTCTTTAATTGCTTCCAGAAATATTCTGGGTTTCTGCTCTTCTCTGATGTATTTCAACTTTCCCTTTTTTATCTTTGTGGTGTTTTTCAGCATTCTTTCCTCAGCTAGCTGTTCAAATCTGATCCTCATAATTCACTGGATGTTTTCATAAAAAAGTGAGGCTTCTCTTAGAAAGAAAAGCTCACAAATAAGAGGTTTTACCTGGCCAAAAGAGTCTGCCAAAATCTGAATTTCATATGGGAAGGATCACAGAGCAGAACACAAATACAAGAACAAAGCACACTTTTGATGCAGTTGCTGAAAGCGTAAACAAGGTCAGAAAAAGGTTAGAAAATGAAATGCAATTACTACAGGGTTTGTTTTTCTTGAATACTGTATCAGGAAACACAATCTTAATTTTTTTGGGGGGGGGGAGGGAAGGAAATAATAGAAAAACTGCATAATAGAGAAGCTTAGGCTTAAAGTGCAAGAAGCAGCTGAAACAAGCCCAGAAGTAGCTGTGGAGATGCACTTCTGTGTTTGACCGAATTTTACAAAACCCTGAAGGTATGTCCAGTTTTGCATGAGCAAAAGATGTTTCTGTGTGGACACAAGGTGAGTGAAAGCAGTACAGGCATTTCAAAAATAAGATAAGCTGTTTCCATAGACATAGCCTATGGAAACCTTTTTCAAAAAACTGATGACTACTTTTATGTCCCTTATCAGCAAAACATGGAATTCACTCCAATAAAACTTATGTTCAATGAATTTAGAATAAATTAAAGAAAATAATTTTTAACTGAGGTAGCCATATGGAAAATAGTGCTTTGGGCAGTTTAGGTAAATTTTGTGGCTCAATAATTTTATGGCTGATAATAATACCTGCAGTTACTACATGTACCAAGTTAAGGATAATTAAGATAAGGGTAATTAAATCTTATTCTTGTAGGGTATAAACTAAATTGGCAAAAATCAAGAGAGAATTTTTTTCTTCCAAACTTTATTTATTATTGCACTGCATATATTTTTAGGGAATATTAGAATATGTTCACCTATTTTTGGAGGCCTCTGGTTGTTGGATACTGCTGACAATAGAAGAGTGGATCACTCATAACATCTAGCATCAGATTATTTTTGGTGTCCTCGGTGGAAACCCACAAGGCCTGCAAACACACAAGCAGAAATTCATAGTGAGAACAATGTATTGCATTGTGTATATCTTCAAAAGTTTGTTAAAACATTAATGTAGCCACCTTCAGTATATTTTAAATTTCTTAGCTTGGTGCTCCATAAGATTTAGAACCTATTTGTACATTGAGTATTCAGAACACATGCTGCTGCACGTCGGCATGGAGATCTGAGAGAAAGAGGGAGTTCTGCCACCGAGCCTTTTTGCTCCCTTAATGAGCTCCCCAGCCCTTCACGGACTGCTGAGGAAATCCAGGTCCTCAGAGGGCTCTGCATAATTCTCAGCGTTTTTTTTGTACACAAGCCCAGCTGCGTATCAACTGGTGCTGCATGTGTAGAAAACACATAGATTAGCTTTTAGTTTCTATACCTCTGTTTTTATAATTGCACCCTGATAGAGCATTATTCTGATTTTATAAACTTGCCTGTCACACAAATAAGATACCCTTGTCGAAAAGGCAAAATAAATCCTAGGATGTATCAGGCAAGATAGTCCCAGCAGACTATACCTACAAATACAGAGGTACATAGGATACAGAAGTAGAGGCATTATAGCACAAAGCACTGTTGAGGCCTCTTCTGAAGTACCATGTACAATTCTGGTTCCGTACATTAAAAAACAAAACAGGTATGGATAAAGGATAATAACATGATTAGATAAATGGAGACCCCCATTCTCTTGTAAGAGGAGTCTGGATCTTGGCTAGTTCCATCTAGTACAAGAAAAGTTGTGTGTGGACAGAACCACCCATCACAAAAGTTTCTGGACAGATGTATCCTAAGAGGAAAAGATCCATTTAGGCTAAAAACCAATATTGGTGTGCACAAAACAGGCGTAAACTGCTACTGCAGTTCTAGTTAGAAATTTCTAACCATGCATGAAGGTTCTGAAACAGCCTTCAAATACGAGTAACGGGGACAATAAACGTCTTTTAATTTAAAAACCAAACAAACAACAAGCATAGTTAAATCACAAGAAACTTGATAACTCTGTCCTGTTTGCTACTGAATCAAAAATAATGGGCTTTTTAGTGTAGGGTAGTATATAATCTCTAAGAAATACCAGACATTCTTGTGTGTTTATTCTCATCAGAGAGGGAAGTGGAGAATAAGAGCTAGTTGGCTGTACTTTACATTCAGCCTCCTACTGTTTTCAATTGTGGCCGTTTGGAATGAGAAGGGTTAGGCACAGAAGCATTACCCAGCCTACATCCAGCTCACCCCTAGTTAAGTGTTTTGATGCTTCTCTGTGTCTGACTACATGGTTATCAGATGTGGCTAAAACAGAATTATTCTTTTTCCAGATTACTCTTCATCTGCATCAACTTCAATTACCTGATTTCATTCATCACAATTTAGGTACCGCCAGTTAACAAAGTTGTGAGTGAGGATTGCATTTTACCACATACAAAAGTACTTTTCAGTGACTGCATGGAAAAAAATGTATACAGCCACCAAGAACAGAAAACGAAACTGTGACGCACATCTGGTGTATGAGCTGAAGGTTCCCTTTCCTCTGGGAGCCATTCAATATCACAGACAGTTTTGAAATATAACTTTTGTAACAGCGTGCTCTGATAACGAAGCCTCAGTTTGAGGCTGGAAAAGATCATAGCTGCAAAGGTTGCATCTGAAAGACCGAGCTGTTACTTCTTTGCTGCACGCAGATAACAAAAAGTGTCCTTGGACACAATTTTGTACACTTATCTAACAATCACTGATGAGCAAAAAAACTTGCAAGATGTGAATTACAAAGGACAGGCAAATATCTAAAATTACAGGGGGAGTCATCATCCTTTCCACACTTTTCTTAGTTCCTCTAGCTTGGTAGCATGACTCCCAAATAGATTTTGCCTCAGCCTTTTAGTTCTCACCCATGCTCTGGTCTAAGGCACCAAGCTAAGAATCCCTGGCTCAGAGGAATATCAGAGTACACAATGATCAAACAGATAATACATGTGCATCTCAAACACTTAATAAGACACGTATTAGAATTACTGCCCATGGAGAATAAGCAGTACGCTTTCAGCAGAGTTTCCCCCTAGGCCACCAACTCTGCTTTCAGACTATGAGTAGTCTGACCGCACCAACTACCAACCCCTTATCAGTGGCTATAGGTTACTTTGAATAGGTGATCTGCAGTATAATTCATCTATTGTGATAGTTCACGCCTTGTCTTATCTCAGTGACACCAAAAAACCAAAACCAAGCACTACGTGCATGTTTTCATAACGCAAGATCTTACACGGCATATTATCACAAGAAAAATATTTCAAATGTTATCCGAGACAGTTCGTGCTTTTTTAAACTTGAAGATCAATGCTATCAAGCTGTTTCCCCACACATGCGAACAATAACAAGGTTAAAATAATATTAGGTCTGTCTTAATTTCAAAACAATCCTCCAAAATGAAGGCTGATGAAGTGATTAATCTGTTGACTTTAAAGCACTGAAACTTAACATAGTGCATTGAGATAATCTCCGGCATAAATGGAAAATCACTGGGAAGAAAGGCCATGGATAAAATACGATACTACAGGTGATAGCAGTTAACTCTCTGGATTCAGAAACTGTATGAGAATTAGGCCTTCAAAAATTCCAGGCCTTGTCTTCACACAGATCACAGCTATGCTTTGCAACAAATTCTTGAATTGGTTGACCTTTGCAAAAATTACATGGAGGCTTGTTTTTGAAGCGCCAATTACATCAATCTTGCTTGCCTTTGTTCAGTAGAGGGCTCAGGAGTCACAGCAATAAAATCAGGAAAACCAGTAGGTTTTCATACTATGGAAAGTAATTTGTGAGACATTGCAAGACTAGTAGTGTGAAATTAAGACACAAAATTAGTGAACATGTCTAAAAATGCAGATGGATGTGCTGGAATATTCTTATTTCTCCTTGCCTCTTTCAGACTGTTAAAATTAGACATGGAAGGTCTGTTCTTAGTCCTTACATCTGGTAATGGCAAGATAGCAGAGATCTTTCTTACTCCAAGAGCCCAAACTGTAGGATACAGCTCTTATGGGACGGCAATCACATACTTGTGTATGTGAAAACTCTTCTGGACTACTGTAGAGAGCAATTTTTTTATTACCCCTTAAAAATACAGCAGTGCGTCTCCTTATTTTGTGTTAAACATTAATTTTTTTTTTCTAATTTTAGCAGAATTTTCCAGCTGCTAGATGCTTTGGTGATAGTTAGCAGCCTACTTAACTTCTGACTTTAACAGCATACCCTCATCAGGGCATTGAACACACCAACACAATTACACCAGGTCAATTACCCTCACCAGCCTGTAACCACCTTCCTCCATAATCCTCCTCTGCAATCCCTTCCACCTCCCTCCCCAGGCTTTAGCTGCCCACATCCAAGATGAGCACTAATATGCCACAGCTGTATAGCTTTTGTGAAAACGAGTAAGTGGTGAGAAAATTCTCACCCAGGGCCTCTGCAGCTTCTGCCCCTGAGTGGGAAGCTGGGTGTAGGCTCAGGCCCCTGCCCTTGCTCCTTCCTTAGTCCTTGCCCAAGAGCTCTGGTGGGTTGGCTGCATCCAGCCTTGTAGATCATGCCTCGCCTTGCTGCTTTGTCTTGACTTTCAACCTGCCTCATTACTATAGGTTTGCCTGCTAATTACCAGGCTGTTGACCAAACTCTACTACCATCACTGGACCTGCTCAGCTCTTTTTGTTGGGGTGCTGTGGGACTGCACCCTTGTGGGTTATGTCATTGCCCTTGCCTGCCTTGCTGTCACCCCTATCTCCTGGCTTGCCTAATTAATGTCTGTGTTTAACTTTCATGCATTGGAAGATGCTCAGTCAATCATACGTTATAACTCTGTAAAGTAAGTGATGTATTTAGCATATATTTCTCAAGTTGTGCTGTTCACAATCATCTTTACTAACAAAATCAAAGCAATACCCCCCTCAGCTGCTATCAAGACAGTCCAAGGTGATGATCGTAATTCTCCTGTACATAAAAGCAGAGAAAGGCAGAACAAGCCTGATGAATGAGAATTTTTGTACTTTGAAGATAGTTTGAAGACATTGTCCTCATATTTCAAAAGCTCTATAAATTGCCATTAACAGGGTCAAATGCAGCACTGAACAGAACTCTGTCAGCAATGAATTATGATAGTACTCAGAGAACAAGCACAGATGACAGGATCCTACTTCAGTTAGCAAGGTTTTAACTCTGCAAGTTTTTACTTGAGAAGTAAGGTGGTAAAGCCTTTGCTCAATGGCTAGTAATCAGGAGTGAACAGGATTAATTCACAACAATAAAGAATGGGTCAGTACTGAGACCATCCATCTTTTCTCCTTTCCACTATAGTTATATGCATCCAAGGCTATATATAAATTAGGATTTTCTTCAACAGAAGTGTGCTTTGTGGGTCTTGAACTTTTATGCCTTCTCTGTGAATAGAGACTTCCTCCTGACCCTGAGGGGATGTAGGAACGCGTACAGGAACCACGATAAGACTTCTACAAACACAAAAAAATTTGCTTTGTTAGAAGTAGTCATCTTGATTGCTCCAATAACCCATCAGCCATGGATAAGACGACTCTTTTCTACTTTGGACTTCTGTGTGCCTTCATATACAACATAAGATTTTATCACTAAGACCACCTAGAGCTGCTCCCTAGTGCAGAGCCCCAAATCCTGTAGCAGCAGCAGCACTGTTCTCTTGCCACACCACACCATGAAAGACACAACGCACATTCTCAGTAGAAAACATAAAATGAACTTGGGACTTCTAGTTGGGGCTTCCTGCCCACCCCCTTTCCCTGAGAGCTCTGGATGAGAAGGGGACAGTTTCTTCTATTTGTTCACCTTTTTCCCCATCAGTGTGCGCCTGGAGGGAGAGTTTTTCTATCTAGCTTGGGAAGTGCTTCATCTCATAGCAATCACAGTTCCCCCTACTTTATTCACATGATATGTCATGGCCACTTTACTAAGCTAAGCTTGACTGACATTTTCTGCAGCAGCAGAACATACATTTCACAACAAATTGAATGGTGATGGAAAGTGAATTATAAGGATATTACTTTTGGTTTATAGTTTAAGCTTCTAACCTCACCAGCCTGAGTTGGGAGCCTAGTTTTTCTGCTTCCCACATACTAGGGGAGGAGACAGTATTCAGATCAGGAGCCTCTGTCTCCTCTGGCTTGGCATGAAAGTTAAACTCTTAAAATAAACAATGTGAACCCCTCTGTGTCAGATGTTTTGACAGCAAATGACTATCCCATTGTTGACACTTTCGTAAGAAGCTGAACGTAAGGCATTACATGCTGCTGAAAACAAAACTCAGTGAGTTTGCTTCATTAATGTGTTTTTATTGTTTACAGATGAAAAACTTTAATGCTTAATAACTCACATCATTGTGTCTATTCCAAATGGAGCACAAGAAGCAAAAGCATCACATGGTTATTAAGAACTGCATTCACTCCACGTTTTAGAATACAAAGATTTACTGTTTTGATTGTAATCCAATTTAATCTCTTTAATGCACCAGCAAATAACTTGCATATCTTGTGAAGAATCTAGAAGACTACTCTATAGATAGTTTATGCAGAGATACTATACTTAAAATAGTCTCCTCCGAGACACAGACTGACTTGCTGAGCAGTACGTATGTACTCTTGCTGCCTGTGCTACAGCTGTTGACGACACAAACTACAAGGACCATAGCTTTAACAAGCATTAACCTACTTCAAAATTTCAGGATCACCATCTTTGATCCTGACAGCAATTTCAATATATAAATATACACATTCATTAATATTTCCATGTTTTGGGATGGGACCTGAATAAATGATCTATTTATTACATTTATACAGGAAAAAGGAAGAGAAAGTACCAACAGTGTTAAGCAGAATAAAAAAACCCCCAGCAAATTAACTTTTAATAACTGTGTAAGTCTAATACATATTACAATCATAGTTAAATATTCCATTTCTTTGTCTCAATCCTTAAAAAGGAAAAAGGGCAAAAGTGTTGAAAGTGTCACTGAAGGACTAATTATCTTCTAATGATATAAATACTGCTGCTGACAATTACATTTAATTAAATTATTAACTGGGTGTTGACAACTTAACTAGGGCTCTGTAAGCATGAAGCACTCTGAATAGCTATTATTATTGTACTGCTTGTAACTAAATATCTTTGCTAGAGCATGTGTACACAGGATTCTGCTGCAATCTCTGTGAACCGATATCCCAATTATGCCATTGCCACTCACTGCTCATAAAATGCACAAAGTCATATGCAATGTTATTTCTCTCACAGAACTGTAAGAAAGATAAATGATATCCAATTACCAGCTGAGAACATGACATCAGATCCAGTTGTTTGATTCCCCCAGTAGGTAACTGCGTACATTCCTGTGTTAGTGAATATTTATTTTATCCAATTTCTTTTAAGTCTATATGGAAATTGAGACCTTCATACAGCAATAATAGCATGAAATGGAATATTTTGACAGCTCTCTGTTCTTACGAACTGTTTGATATGGACCAAATCCCAAACTGCTGAAGTCAACAGAAGTGTTGAGTAGACTGCTGGAAAGAATATAAAGTGTTAGAGATCTCATGTCCAAAAGAAATACTTTCATTTGATATCCAGGAAACAAGTGTACACAAACAATTCAGAAATACAATTTTAGGACTAAGACACATTGGGGATTATTTTTACCCTCTTAATGTAAACCTTGAGAATAATTATTGGCTTCTGTTTTTCCTCCAAGGACAACCAAGTTTTATTAAATTCACTAGATCTGCATGGGAATAATATTTTAGAATATCATTGGAATCAAAGTTTTCATTGGATAAGCTTTTTTTTCATACATATGATATGATATTAGCACATTTATCTGGATCTGACTATCTGTGGTATCACTAGTACAGTATTTAAATTTCCTGACAATGTTTGACTTCAAAAATTAATTCCAAGATACTGTCTCCTTTTAAAGTCCAAGTAAGTTCTGTATTCAGTTCCTGTATAACATAAAAGAATAGACTATATTATCATCTATCACCAATGTCAGCTCAACTTAGTTCCATTAGCCTGGGAATGACTTTGAATAGATTCAGGACAAAAGTAAACCACCCACGTATACCATTACTTATATCATGTGCTTTAATTCCATCTGGGAAATCACTTATGATCATCTGTTTTTTACCTAATTGTTACACCATCAAGATTAAAAAGCATTATTGACAGATGCAGCTTTAGGCAAAGTAGGACAAAGTCAGCAAAAGTGAGCCCATAAGATCGTCCCTGAATAACCAAGAGTCAAAAAGAACTTTTTGGCTCAAGTACCAGGTAGCCACCATTTATTGACTGCCTTCGCAGCCTCTTGCAGCAGCCATCTCCAGGCTCACTCTCTACCCGATGGGAGGGAGCGAGCTGCCCTAGCAGCGAGGTGACACCAACGGAAGACTGGAGCCTGCCCACAGCCCCCTTCCTGCTGCATGCAGTACACATCTTTGCGAGGCCATGGGCCTCTTCTTTTTTGTTCTCACTCATAGGACAGCAAAAAATGCCATCTCGGTGACGAAACTACAGATTCTAAGTGCTCCCAATGACTTATGATGACAGGCAATTAAAAATGCCTATCTTTGATAACTCGCTCAATGGTAACTCACATTTCCATTAGTCACGTCTACGTATTTCCAGTTTCAATTTGTCCTGCTCAGACTTCCATCCTTTCCTTATCATCCCTGCTATATTATAGACTCTTATGGTAGCAGGAATTTGTTCATGTAGATAGTAATAGACATTAATGCTGCTCTTAATCTTCTGTTTAAACAGGCTAACTACAATGAGTTCCTCCAGTCTAAATCAGAAGCCTCAGTAATGAAACCTTGCTCTCCCCAGAAGTTCATAATAAAACTCATCTCTTCATTTCAGTGAGAGAGTTTCACCTTACTGATTTTATTGAGACAGGACTTCACTCCCTATCTTTTAATCTAATGAGAGGGATTAGGGGTTGCAATGCCACATCAAAAACATACAGACAGTAATAAATAGTAGTGACCAGGATTTTAAATCCTTGTAGTGGGCACACAGCATAGTGCACACAGTCAGAATGGAAGTTTTTTTTTTTCTGGGATGCAGGGATCCTTTACTAGGGACATATATATACATATCTCACTCTGGATATAGGACCCCTCTGAGCATTATTAAAAATATTTTTGGATTGGTGTCCTGTAGATTTCAGCCAGATTGCTTTGAAACACATAGCTTTACAAAGAAATTCCAGGATTTTTGCAGAAACTGAAAACTGGCACTGCAGAGTTTTCTTTGTTGATAACAGTTGACAAAGACTCCCGTTTCAAAGACTACTTATCACACTAACCACAGCAGAAACGAAGCCAGTATCTTCTGTGAATGTTAATAAGCAAAACTAGATATAAAGTCTCTTTGATGTGTTTCAACAAACTAAAAAACCAAAAAACTTTTTCATTCATTTTTGTTCAAATTGGCTCAATGCAATATAATCAAAAAGTGCTTTTCCCCACGGTTAAGACCCAGCCCACCACATGATTCTATGATGTCATGTTGTAACTGAAGGAAAGCCAGGCCACCACCTTCTAAGCTGTATCTTGAAGGCGGCTAGTAAGCTAATATAATTGAAACCTACCCTAAAGTAATGGGTCAGCAGATTGAAGTTCTGGGGAAAACCTTTTATTTGGAGTATCAATTTCTAAACTAAGGGTTCAACACGCATGTCTATCACAAAGGAAATCTCTCTTTGTTGGAAATCTAAGCATACACTGAGCTAGCAGTTAAGCAGAAAATAAAACACAAAACAAAATCCTATCATACTTACAGAAACTGGAAAAGGGATACATGGATCTTGACATTTAGATGGTAAAATCTCCCAGCTTCCCCACACACAACTCTCCTATTTTTATGGCACTCATTGTTCCACACAAGATGTCTTTAATATTGTAATTAGCAATATTCTTGGTTTGTATAGTTGGGTTACAATGCCATTTAATACATGACAATACCTGCTCAAATAAGATAATGCTGTTCTTTAAGCATATCACACTTCCTATCTTGCCGAAACACAACTTCTATTGTCACAACCTGCTAAAATACCACTTTTAAGCAGAAGGGGAAAAAACTCAGCAAGAAACAAAGTGGATACTAAAGTGCAAAGTCAGATTTTTTTTTTTTTTTTTTCCCTTATGATGAAAACATACCTCTTAATATTTTCTGTGGACTTCTGGCATGCGTATTACTGAGAAAGTAGATGCTATAGCTTTAAAGTATATCCGTTAGATTCAACATAATTTGCCTAAACAGAGGGAAATCTAACGCTATTTTAGATGCCTCAAATAGTTTATATATTCTAGGGCTTTGACTAAAATTTCAGCTGAGTTCCTTCTACCTTTCCCTTTCTGTAAGTCCCTGCTGGCCCTAGAGAACTGGAATACTATCGGCAGAAAATATGTTAAGTAACATGCTAATTTATGGAAAGACAGGTCTCTTCTGCCAGTATAGGAAGTCCTCAGTCGCAAGGCAGGTATAATACTCCAAGCAGGTTTCTTAATGCATTAAATCATATCTAATTGATCCTTCCAAGTGTCTAAGAAACAGAGTTGAACTGGTTCTCCAAAACAGGTGGTTTTCTCATTTCTAGTCCTTTGACTACTAAAATCTTCCATTGAAAAGCTGTATCCTTAGACATATTTTTTTTGAGAAAGAAATACGCATTGCATTAATCCCTGTATTTCTTAATCCCAGAGAGAGGGAGATGTTCACTACGCAACACTGGTAAAGCTCCCCTGGAACTTTATTTCCTGTTTGAGATATTACACTTTAAGAAAAAACATGGCCTGTTCAGAGAGTCTTCAGGGGAAATTAAAAAGAATGTTCAGAGGCATGAAAAAAGACCTATGAAGAAAGAATGGAAAAAAAACTTATTTCAAACAAGTCAATTAAAAAAAAGTTAGATGGTAAGTCCATAAAAAAATCCGTAAAAAACTTTACACGAACAATTCTTCTTTCCCTCTCACAATGTAAAAGATAGGAGTCCACAAGTGAAATCAGTTTATAAGTTCAAAATAAAAAGAAGATAAATTTTCCCAAAGCAGGTAGTTAACCTGTGGATCCTATTGGCCCCATATGCTATAAATTAAACAAAAAAGATAACCTAAAAGAGTATGTACCAGTTATTACCAGTCTAATCCAGTAAGAGTCTTCTAGTATTTCTAAAGGGATAATCTGTTCTGTAGGTTCAGTGGATAAGACAAGAACAGATTTGTATTTCATCATTCCCCCTCCCCCAGTTTTAACTTTAGAAAAAAATTTTTTTAAAAGTCTTGAGAATAAGAAGCATTGAGGTGGATTGTCTTGAAAGATCAGACAGGTCTTTAAGAGTCAGGAGTGCTGCAGGTTTACAAGAACCTGCCTGGAAGAGCTTACAGTGTAACATGTTCTCTTGAATGTTTCCCTTTCAGCAAGCATCTGGTACAATAATGCTTGAATTCTTTAAGGATTGTCCCAAATTGTAGCTATTTCATTTAACAAGGCAGTACATTTAGCCAGTTATTCACTGGCCATTAGTCAGGCAAATTGTCCAATCTTCAGTGAACAATAAAGAGCTCCAGAGTTGTTAGTGTGTTCAGTGACTGAAGAGGGGTTTAGGAAGACCCTGGCATCACAAACATATTTGGTAGAGCCACCTACCCATCTCTAAAGAGACAGAGCGAAACTACATCTGTGTCCTTTTTCTTACAATGTACAAGACAGTTCCAATCTTTTGTGTAATGTGCTAGAAATTAGTCTTCCAAATTATTTTTTTCAAGGATTCATGTCCTTATAAGCTGAAAAAAGTTTTCTACGTATCACAACACATGCCATAAAATTGCAGTAACCACGCAGTGTTCCCTAATAATTGTTGCATTGTAATTTAGCTAGCAAAAGCAGCAGAGAAATAGGTGTTTTGCCAGAAAAAAAGAATGCATGACAAAGTTTACTTTTACATTGTTTTTACCTGTTTGTAGTCAAGAAGGTATTTTACACTCTCTAAATCTTGGGCTATAAAGCAGTATACCACCAATTAATGAAGGCCAAACAATGCTGTACCTAACAAGGGTGACAGAGAATGGGTTTTTATAGTCCCATCTTCTGCTGGTAGTTTTCTACTCTAATAGGGAAGTTAAGACACAGGAATGACTATGTTAACAAGTACTGTAGTGGATCAATGGCCCATCTTCAGGGTGAAACAGTGCTGAGGACCTAGCACCCACATCATATGCAATTCAGGGGGTTTAATTTCATACTAGCTTTAATTTGCTGCCACAGCCTGAATGTCCTTAAACAGCTAGAATGTATTTGGTGTATTGCTAGCTTATGCTTTTCAATTCAGCCTTATCCAAATGAAATATTCAGTTCATATCTCTGTAACTGCTCAATTACGTGAGCCAAAACAACATTTAAGATCAGGAGATTCCATTCAAAAAGCATGTTTCTGGTCTAAACTAAACCCGTAACATTAGCAGCACGTTTTCCAGTTTTGATTCCCTTCCTGGGTTTTTGCTCTTTACTGCTATCCTGCCTTGGGAGCAGTCTCCTTCCAGTACTCCACTCAAACAAGGATCCTAGACTGTTTATAATTTACTTGGATATGATGAATACTAGCAACAGTATGAATTGTCCCAAAGATAACTTCAAAACAATCTGAAGAGAGTAAATGCTATATTAGTGAGACTAAATGCAGCTAGCTGGAGGACAGATAGCCAAAGATCTTCTATACATTAATTTGCTATGCCACACACTGCTGTATTTCATTCGTATGGTTTCTGTTTGCAGTATCACATTCCAGTCCATAACATTATTTAGTCTTTTTGTAAGATTAGAATGAGGGGAAAATAATCCAACCAGATCTACTATTTGGCTCAACATCTGGGGACTATTTAATCAAAGCACAAGGGTTCTTTCATATTCCCGTTCACAACTACACCAGCAGTACAACCCATGACCCACATATTTTCACGCAACCTGGTTTCATACTCCCACACTCCCACCCGTAGGCACACACCCGGTGTTAACTCCTGGCCAGCCCTGCTCCTTCTGTTTCCCCCGAACTTCCACAGCACTATTTCCTAAACAAAGAGCTTTTCAGGCATCAAAAAGTCAAAACCTGGCAACAAGAACCATATCAAATCCTATTTCTGATAACTAAATTCCATTTAATCTATTAGTAATCCCTCAAATACTGCAAATACTTGTATTTCATTAAGAAAAAAAAAAAACAAAAAAAAACCCCAAACCCATAGGGTTTGGTTTAAGTCCTTTAAAGGACTCTCCCACCGGGCCTTCAAGCCCAAAACTAGATCGACTCCTTGGGGAAGGCTGGAAGCAGAGCAGGCCCCAGCCACCAGAGCCGCTGGCAGGGCTCTCCCGGCGGGCCGCGCCGGCCAGCAGCCGCTGGGACAGGGCCTTCACGGCGGCCAGGGACGCTGAGCGGCCCCGCCCGAGGGCTGGGTGCGCCTGGCGCGACACCCGGCACCGGGCCCCGCAGAGCCGCAGACACAAGGCTGGATGGGAGAAAAGGTTGCGGCCCGGGCCCGGCCCGGCCCGGCCCACCGCTGCCCCAGGCAGCCCGCGGCCAGCGCTGCAGCCCCCGGCATCGATGACTCGGCGCTCAAGCACCCTGACTTCCCTTGGAAGCACCGCCGCATGGCTAGCGTGGAGCCTATCGAGGAGTCGGCGTTCGACTTCCAGTGGGGTCTCCGTGCCCGCGGCGCCATCTTGGCGCCGGGGCGGAGCGATACCAGCAGGGGGGAGCTGCGCGGAGGGGCACCCCGGAGCCTTGCCGCCGCCGGCGTGGGGGGGTGGAGGGCTGCCCGCTGCCGCCCTCGCTCCCTACGCCCACTCTGTTGGCCGCTTGCGGTGGTGACCCCGTAAGTAGCGCATGCGCCCAACTACTGTTCCCTCCCCGCCGGGTTGCGTCACGGCGCGCGCGCCCCGTGGCCGTCGCAGCGCCGGGTCCAGGCAGCGGCGCCGGGCATGGGCAGGCCGCCGCAGACCGCTGCTCGCCCTGGCGCATGCGCGCCCGCTCCCCCGCCGCCCCCC